>JAJMJS010000001.1:387455-614057 GCA_030563665.1 Scheffersomyces broadrunensis | reverse complement strand
ATTATTATTATTATTATTATTATTATTATTATTATTATTATTATTATTATTATTATTATTATTATTATTATTATTATTATTATTATTATTATTATTATTATTATTATTATTATTATTATTATTATTATTATTATTATTATTATTATTATTATTATTATTATTATTATTAATTACAGGTGAATAATTAAATTTTAATATTTTGATTCTATTAATCGGCAATCCCCAAACAAATAACATATCAGCATATTGTTCACGATATAATTTAATCTGAAATTCATCTTGAGAATGTAATAATGACATTGTATAAATATCTTCATAAAGATCAAATTCAGAATTATTTTGCATTTCAATATTAACTATTGGTGGACCTCCATTAATTCTTTTATTATTATTATTATTATTATGTTTATTAAGAATGTTATTAAAATTATTATTAATATGCCTCATGGAACTTCTCTTGTTTATGATTTTTGGAGTTCTCTTTGATTCTAAGTGACTTAATGTTCTAGCTTTTGCTAGTGTTTGTTGTTTAGGACTTATTAATTTATATCTATCCAATGCAATACTTGCTTCTGTAAAAGATGAAGATATTAATGCCGGGATATTCTTCTTACTATTAACTCGTTCTGGCGGAGAATATTCATTAAAACTTGATCCTGTATCAGAAACTGATTTTGATGGATGATATTTACTATAACCAATCATCAGGTTAGATGAATTTCTATGACTTATGAAATTTGCTTCATCTGGACTACTATGATTATAGCTTCCTGATCCTAAACTTTCTTCATTAAATTTTCGAACAGCAATAATTGATGGTGGTGGTGGTAATGCTTGATATGGAGTATGAATTGGGATATTTAATAAAAGATCATGATTAGAATTATTACTGATATTACTATTATTATTATTATTCAAATTGCCATGACGGAAGTTTGCTGGATTTTCATATAATATACATGACATCATTGAAAGCATTTGAATATTCCTCTTTAATTCATAATACTTAAAGATCTCTTTTATTAACCATGATGAACCAAATGGATGTGTACCCCAATAAAACGAACTTGGTTTTGTTAATAACTTTTTGAATATTACATCACTATTCTGCATTAAATGAGCTAAAGTTTCTGTTTCCTTTTTGAATTTAGGTCCTAAATGTGATGGATAATACTCAGGAAAAATATCTCCTAATTGAACATCTTTAACTAATATAATTTCTAATATTTTCCACACATCACTAATTTCTTTCAATCCATACTTCAAAGCAACATCACTATTATATCTTGCAAGATTTTCAGGAGAATCTCCCAAAACACGATATTCACAAGCTAATTCATATTTATCAGGTAATAAATGTCTGAAATCAAAAATACCAACAATATTCTTAGCCTTTTTATCACGACCACGTTTCTTTTTACTACCATCTCGGATTGATGATTTGTAATTAGAAATAGTCCCTCCTCCATGACTTGCAAAACGATTAATTGAATTTGATTTAGTATTTCCATGTTGTCCCATATATCTATTACCTAAACCAAGAAACATACCTGGTATACGAGCTCGAGATGGGGCATCAGTCTCAAGAATTTCATCCCAATCATTAGTAAAGCTATCATCCGATGATGAAGAAGTAACAGAATCCTCATCCTCTTTATTATCATTATCATCATTTTCTCCATTGGAATTTTGTGATTCCGAATCACTAACATAATCATCATCTTCTGATTGAACTGAATCTAAATCTCCTGATAATTTGTGATTATGATGACTATGATGATGAGTATTTAAACTAAAGCCACCATCAGTGAACTTAAAGATATTAAATTTTCGTTGAGATTCATTATCATCTTCTTCATTATTCTTGGGTATAAAGAAACAAACCAATTGACCAGTTGGAGACCATACCGCCCCACAACCTTTAGGTATAGGAGTAGAATCAAATATTGGTTCTTTATTTTGGTTGTCATCATTTCCATCACTTCCAAGATTCTTGAGTTTACTTGCCGAATCAATACTTCTTAATAATTCATCATTATTAACAATTAAATCATTAAATCCATCATTATCTTCTTCACCCGAAGAATCGTCTCTCATTTGATTATGACTGATATAATCAGGTTGCTGATTAATTAAATCATCCGCCCAACCTTCAGTACCAACTTCTTGAACGAATTCTCCATCTAGGTTTTCTTCGTTACTATCAGTTCTACTATCCATCATTAAATCATCACTTAATTCCATTTTATCACCCATTAAAAATCTTAAGCATGGTTCTAAACAAAATCGTTTATGTTTATTTGAATAAAACTCAGCAATTTCATTTAAATTATCCAACATTTCATTTTTAATTTCAGTAGTTAATTCATGAGTTTCTTCAATTTCAAATTTAACTAAATTCTGTTTCTGTAATTTAACTAGTTTCTTAGAATTTGAATTTGAAGATAAATTAATTTCTTCTAAATATGGATATCCCTTAGGAAATTTAATCCTTATTCTAATGAATACTAAAATTTGCTCTTGATTTGAATCATCACTTACTGAAGGAACTGATTTTATATTGCTTGCATTAGCACTAACACTTTCACCAACTTCAGTATTTTCTCCAAGCCCGCTAACACTATTAGAAATTTTTTGATCATTATCTAATATTAAGCTTCGGTTAGGTTCTTCATCCTCTTTTTCTTTATCAAGAGTTGGAACTGGACCTCTTAAGCTTAAAACCAAATCACCCGTAGATACAGATATCCTTTCAAATCTAACTTTTGGAAATTTATGACCAACAATACTAACTTCTTCACCTAAATTGGAAGGACCATCGGCAGCTACATCCTCATTTTCTTTTACACCTCCATTTCTATGAGATCCATGTCCAGCACGACCCATTCGAACTCCAGATATCCAATCTAAATGATTTAACTGACCATATAAGTCTTGACTATTAGTATTGAGTTGTCTCTTATACTTCTCATATATTTGATATGAGGTTAATGATGATAATAAATCACCATTATTTTTCCTTTTTAAATCATCAATGGTAACTTCAGGTTCAATTAAATAGGTCTCATAGTTATAATCTTGTGGTGTATTAGGTGAGCGAGCTCGTAGATTATTGAAATCATCAGACTCATCATCAGATTTGAAATCATCGAGAAATTTATGATAAGATGGATTATAATTAACTTGTTTATATAATTCATCATCATGAGGCCATAATTTTAAATCATAATCGGCAGATGACCACGTAACTAATTGAAATTCCTTCCATTTATTTTTAGATTCAAACCCTTTATAATTTTCATGTTTTGTTCTCCAAAGGAAATCTTTCATTGGACCATTATGACCTTTAAATATATAATTGGAATTATCATCACTTCCAAAATTTTCAATGACTTGTGTTTGGTTCGCTTTCACTGCTTGATTATATTCATTATCATAATTAACAATATGAATAGAATCTTGCCCTCCACGAAGTGGCATGATACCACAAGCTTTATCTTTACCAAATGGCAATGATCTCGCTCTTGCAATAGGAAAATCAGTCTCTATAATAACGGTTGGTTTTAATCCAGAAGAATCAGTATCTTTACTAGCAAAATAATTGAAATTACTCGAGAATTTTATTGCCTCATCATTTTTTAAGTTCCAGAACTTAATAGTATTATCATTGGAACAAGTAATAACATTTGAAGAACCATTACTAAAATCCAAACCATTAATTTTACCATTATGTGCCTTGTTTACTTTAACTAATGGTAGGGCCCCTTTTCTTGAGTCCCATACATAAAAATTATTATCATGACTTGAAGCAATTTCATAAGGATTTTCATGATTCCATTTAACTTGAGTTGCACCAGCTCTCCATTCTGCCCATTGAGCTACTGGTTTTCTAGGAGTTCTCATATCCCAACTTAAAATAAAAGTATCAATTGAGCATGTCGCTAGTATTTCTGGATCTGAAGGATGGAAATTTATATCGGTTATAGCTCTTGCATGATGATGTAGTACACTAAATATAGCATTATTTGACGGTCTTGCTAGGTCCCAAAGCAACGCTTTTTGATTTGATGTTGAAATACACCATGAAGGCTTTGTAGAATGATGTGGTGACCACTGAACATCGGCCACTTCCCATGAAGTGATGTGATGTAGCCATCTTGGGGTTGTAAATGGATCATCTAAATCTATTACAAACAATCCTCTTCTTCCCGCCAATAAAGCATCTCTACCATTGGGAGATAGAGACATTGCACCAATTGCCCCATCAACCCGCAACAGAAGAGAGTTTCCAAACGTCACTGAGTCATTCGGATCTGTCATTGACCTATGCTTGGTTATGCCAATAAATATCAAAAATAGGAAGCAATCGGTTCAATATAGTTCTCCAAAAAAAAAGTGCGCAAATCCAAATAAATTTATATTTATTCTATTCTATTTTAT
The DNA here is from genome assembly GCA_030563665.1 of Scheffersomyces broadrunensis. Classification (NCBI taxonomy): domain Eukaryota; kingdom Fungi; phylum Ascomycota; class Pichiomycetes; order Serinales; family Debaryomycetaceae; genus Scheffersomyces; species Scheffersomyces broadrunensis. The sequence continues at coordinate 609,617 of JAJMJS010000001.1, read as the reverse complement.
TTCATTTTATTTATATGTTTATATTGTTTATATATATATATGTATTATTCTACGGTTGACGAGTATTTACAATCTGGCCTTTTAATTTATCATCCCATTCTTGACAAAGGCTTTCTAAATAAGCAACTATATCTTCACTACCTGTAGTATCAATTTCTTTGTACTCTAAAGATTCGTTACCCCATTTATCACATATTGAGCCAATTTTAACTGCTTGATTTTCATCACCTATTGCGGCTCTAATAGGAGCATTAGCAGCGATATAACCTGAAATATTATGATAAGGAGAGCCTAAAAATCTTGCAACATAAAATAAGGCTAGCATACTATAATAAGTCAAGACATTTAAATATTTGTAGAATGAAAAACTAGTAAATATACCTGGATGAACTAAATATTGATTAATATTATCTGTTTTTTTCAATGACTTATAGGTCCCAAAATGCATCAAATCAACTAAACGTTTAGAACCTTCATAGCTTTCTGGGGATCTTATTAATTGCAAATCGTTAAATGATAAATATTTTGGAGCTGACATAATAGAAGAAATCCATATAATTTTACCTCCACCAGATAATAAATGTTTTATTTTATGAATTAAATAATATGAACCAAAGATATTGGCTTGGAAAACTAATCCTAAACCATCTTGAGATTTTGTACCAACTTTTTGAATTTTATAAGTTGGATTAGTCACACCATCTAATGGATTAGTCAATATTTGCCTTGTAGCTCCAATCCAGTCAATTCCACTATAGACACCTTGGGCTGCATTAACAAATAAATAATCAATATGTCTATATTTTTTATTCAAATCATAATATGCTGATAATACTGATACCATATCCGTAAAATCCACCAATAAATAATCGAATTCTAAATCACCTGTTCTTTCAGGTAGCTTTTCATCTGCAAAATTCTTGATGGTTGTTATAACTTCTTTAACTTTTGGTAAGGTTCTGGATGTGACAATTATTGTTATATTTTCAGAAGGTGGTAATTCTTCTAATAAACGATAAGCAATATTTATCCCGAGATTGGACGTGGTACCTGTAATCACAGCCACTTTGGCATCTTTTATTAGAGACATTGATGAGTATGCTTATTGATGGGAAATGATAATGTTAGATATATTTCCCAAGTGCTACTTATTTATCTACAAAAAATCTCGTTTAGAAAAAAAAATTATACGACGCTTTATTTTTTATTTTTCATTGCTGCGAATTCTTTTTTTTTTATATATTGGTTATGGACGCCATATATCATCCCATCCTATAGTTTTACGTACGGCATTGGAAAACCCTTCATTATATTTAACCCAGATTCTGGCCTTTTGTAAGTTGGACTTTACTATCGGTTGTGATTGTGTTAAAGAATGGATATTATCATATTTTCTCTTAAAAAAATCAATGCTAGAAGTCATTTTCAATCTCTTCTTATCCATCTCTTCTTCAGTATACTTTGGCTTAGAAACTTCAATATTAGCTCTCTTTGTTGGTCTTAATACCGTATTCACTCTTTCTAGTTCAGCTGCAACTAATGGAAACAAGTATTGCCTTTTGATTTGTATATGTTTGGAGTTATTAATGCTTTGGAACAGAGTCAACGGCTCCCAGTTAGGTTGGAATTGTAACAATACTTGCCCAGTTTCTAAATCACGCTCGCTTTCAAGTCTGATATCTAATTGTTTAACAATATCACTAACCTTTTCTATATAATGCTTCTCAAAGTCTGACAAATTTGATTTTAGTTTTGATGATAAATCATTTGGGGTCAAGATTTTATTTAAATATGGTATGAAATATGATCCGCCATCATTAGCAATCAGCATTCTAGTATCAATAGGCAAATTCTTTAAAACTCTTGCTATGATAGTATTGTTTTGTCTAGACATTTCAAATGATTCATAATCTAAATTCTTTGCATTAGGAATTAATAATTTTGATTCGTCATTAAAATTGGTGGGATTAATTTCACTAAATAATGACCATATCTTAAGACCTACCAAGCTTAGGTAGTTCTCATTCCCATGCTTGCCAAAAGTATCGTAATGATCCATCCAATCACTTAATTCACATGGTTTAAGCAATGAATCGTCTTGATAATGAACAACGTCTAGATATTTGCTGAAGCAGCCCTTTACCACTTTATCAAATAGTTGTGAATTAGATGCTACTGACTTACATCCTCCACTCAGGAAAGAATTAAACAACATCTCAAAATTTTCATCTTTGGATAGTTGTGGCTGCCTCTTGAATAACATATTTATAACTGAAAACCATGAACTCTGATGATCCATACTTCCAATTGGTTTAACATTATCAGAAATGAACGTAGATGCTTCTAGTTTTCTACCATTAAATTGTAAGTAATTCAAACTTGCTCTTATATCCCCATCACATAATTCAATGATTTCGCCAATTTCTTGATAACTTAATCCATATTTTTCGTTTGTATTAATTTTCATAATATAGTCTCGAATTGATCTTGTGGCATTACTCTTGACAGATGCAGTAGGTTTTTTGAAATTAATTATCTCACATAATGGTCTTAATTTTTCCATGGGTGAATATCTGGAGTTATTCGAATTGTAAATATCGTTAGCAATACATATTATTGGTCTACTTAATATAAAATCTTTCTTCTTAGATGGTTTTTTTCCATTAGATTCGTCTCCATTGTTGTGGTGGTTTTTAAAAGTCGACTTTTGATCAGCTTGAACCAATCCTTGTATTACCTTAACAAGGTCTTGCATATTCGCCAATGAATCAATCTCATCAATTATTAGACACGAAGGCTTACCATTAGACGTAATGGAATTGGAGGTTAATGAATTCATAATTTTTAATTTCAATGCAGCGTTAATACCTGAATATCCTTGATCAGCAGAGCCTGGTTGCGAATCCATACTGTTGGACGCATTTAACTCACTTACAGAATATCCTAATTGCTTAGCTAGTATATGAACTGCTGAAGTCTTTCCAATACCAGGAGGACCATGAATCAATAAAATTTTCTTAAATGGACGTCCGTAAGGATCATTATTATTTTCATCTTCAACAATTTCTTCGCCAAATACTATTCTGGACCATTTCTTTAGCCAATGTAATACCAATCTATATTGCTTATCATTCCCAGCAGAGCATAATTGAATGAAGTTCGAAGGACGATACTTATCGGTCAACACATCGTTCTTTTGAGATTTCTTAATTGTGGTTGAAGGTCCATTAATTTCTTTAATTCTTTGATTATTTTCCTTAAGAGAGTTTCTTAAATTTGCCTTGCTATGAAGGTCATCTAAGTCAAGTACAAATGTATGGTCCGATGATGAATCTGCTTTTGAACGATTCTTCTTAACCTTTGGCTTTAGTATGATCGAAGATCCATCGAATAATCGAACTTCTTTGGATGGTATAATATATGGTGAAGTGGGTAAAGCATCAGATACAAATTCAATTGATTCTTCTAATTCTTCTTCTTCGATAGGGACTTGACCCGATTGTATAAATTGCGATTCCTCAATTTTATCATCAGTTGAAGCTTTACTGGTTTCAGTATTTATTGAATTTTGCTCAAATAAACTGGACTCACCAAATGAAAAATTACTATCAAGATTCAACCCTCCTATGGGAGCATCAGTCTTATTCATTTTTGTCGTTTATTTGATCCCTTCTCTTAGTTGTTGCTTTAGAAATCCAGTTGTTCTTACACAAGACGCGTTATTTTTATTCGTCTATCCCCAAAAAATCTCAAAACAACGCGAACAGTTTCCAAGTGTAACTATCAAAAATTATATTTACTAATAATATTTATTATATACTTTTAAGCACCAAATGTTTTTAATTTGATTGCTGCTTCATCAGCAAACGAATCTTCGGAGATGTTTGAACCATTATCTGTACTGTTAATGTGTAATTTGATTAGCTCTTCAGTTAATTGTTTTTGACTATCACTTAATGCTTGATTAACTATCAATTTGAAACTATTAGAATCCTTATTAACTAAAAATAACAACCTTTCGTGTAAATATGACCTGGAGATAGTAGTCTTGTCATTATATCTTACCAATAATGGGATTAAAATAGAATACAATGCCGTCAATTTTGACTCTTCGTTAATCTGCTTGGTGTAGAGAAATAAAATCTCAAATATTACGGTTGGTTCAATTGAATGTTCGCTACCTTTCGACAACAAATTAATCAATTCACTTATCAAGAACTTAATAGCCAATTGCGGTTCATGATTAGTAGAATATTGAATTAATGACTTAACACATTGAATACCGGTCGATTTAGTATCATTGGATTCTAGCAACTTAATTAATGAACCACTTAAATCTTGACTTTCTTTTTCATCTAGTCTAAAATCACCACAAGTAATCAAGATCATTGTTGTAATTACCGAATAATTATTTTCAATATTAATAGAATAATAAGTATGAATCAAGTTAGTGAAATCATTGACAATTCCCTCATTAACCTTCTTTGTTTCCGTGATAATTGATTTTAAGTAAGGCAAAATAATTGATATTAATAACTTATTACCATTCTCATATATCTTTGCAAATATGTACAACAAGCATGAATAAAGGTCGACTTTTATGACATCATCAAATCTATTTGTCATTTCGATTAATTTTGTTAATGCTTTCTTTAGCACCAATAAACTATGAGCACTGTCAGCATTTCTAATTGTCAATTGTTGCACCTCGTTATTTGGATCATAATCATTTCTCAAAAATGGCAATATTCCAAATAATGGTAACATTCCTACTCTGATTAGTTCAAATAGCTTGTCTAATCCCTGATTGATACCGCTATCATGATCGGTAACATAAGTGTTGAAAATGATACTGATAATATCGATTAATTCACTTTGAATTTCTATATCATCATCAATTAATATTAATCTATCAAATAAGTCGATAACTTCTTCAAAGACATCATCATTGAAGATCAAACCTACTAAATCACTGTTATGAACTAACCTTTTCAATGATACCAAAATCTCTCCAACATCCTTATTTTTGATTAATGATTCAACGCATAAACTGAACAAAACGAAGAAAAAGTTGGCAGAATCTTTCTCCAAATACTTCTCAATTCCGGTCTTCTCTAACTCAATACTTAAGACTCCAATAAAATTAATCCAATAATTTTGATAAATTTCAATTTCTTGAGCTGGTGAATCACTATTGTACCTTAAGGTAGAAAATTCTCTTAAAACCAATATCCATAAAGAAATTAATAAGTTGTTGTACTTGTCTAGAGTCTCCTGCAATTCAGGTTCAATTGATTCCTCATCTTGAGATTCGATTTTAACCAACGCCCAACAATTTAAAATAGATAATTGAATAGACTTTCTACCAAATTCACTCATATCTTCTAAGAATGAAAATTTCAAAAATTTATTCGAAGATATTTCTTCTAATAAGTAGATCAAAGTTTTCAAAATTCTTTGCTTTGAATAAAACTTTATTCTTGGCAAGCTAATGAATTTTGAGGAAACATTAATGGCATTGACTATAACCGTTGAATCATTTCCTGGAGAGAAACACGGAATTAATGCACTGATGATTTGAGCTTGTTGTTGCTCTAAAATCGACGCTGATGGGTACAATGGATCTGGTAAATGACCAAACAATCCGAGAGCTTTATCTAATAAGTTAATACCTCTTATTTTAATACCGGAAATTTGTGAAGTTGAACCTAAGAAAGAGATCTTAACTATATCTTGAATCTTTTCTTTAAGCTTCTCAAACAATTGCGAATTCTTTTCAGCCAACTCTAATAAATGGTTTAATAAATCATATATGAAAAATTTAAATTCCCAAGTGATTGGTTCATTCTTATCATTATCATCACTAGCTTCTCCGACTATATTTTCAATTTCTTCATCTTTGAAGTCAAGTTTAGCAACCTTTTCCTTTTTAGTTCTTTGCAGTAACGGTAACAACTTTTGTTGATAATTTAATTCAATAAAAGGACCAATTAACTTTTTGGAAGAGCACTTAAATAAAGAATTCAAAATTGTGAACCAATTCATTTCTGAAGTAGTTTCAAGCCATAATTTTATAAATTGTTTCAACTCTGTACATGGTTGCATATTCATCGAAACCCATAACATGTTGACTGTTTCTTTGTTTAAAACTTCAACTCCAAATATCTTCAACAATTCCACGTAGCATTCGTATGCTCCTTTGTATAAAGAAAAACTTGTACTAAATGGGAAAATCCAATCCTTGAATAAAGAAGTTGGAGAAACTGATGATAAACCGATTTTTAAATTCTTGGATATAATTAACTTCAATAAATCGGCGAAGAATGGCACTTCTCCATCAATTAACAGTGGATCGTAAATAATCAATTCTTGGAATAGGCTTAATAAATGCAGATAAACCTCCAGATAATCCTTAATTGTTGAAGATCCGATACCTTGACTCATTGCCATAAGTAAATTTTTAATCATTGTTTTATATGAAAAAGACCACTCTCTTAAACTAGGACCTAGGTTGGTAATAAATAATTTTAATACTCTTGTAGTTAAGCCAATTGATCTGTACTTACATTTCAATGTGAGTAGCGCTTTATTTTTGTTGTCGTATCCAAAATTATCGTTCAAGAAATTATCATAAACTTTGTTCAAAAGAATAGGAATAAAATTTATGCTATCAAAATTATTTTCGAATAAAACTATTGATGCTTCCAATGCGTAATGATACACCACAGGATTAGGATCATTAACAAGTTGCAAGATAATATTATAAATTTCCTTAAAGCCGACACCAGTCTGTTTAAAAATTTGTGACAAAGATAATATAGAGAATCCTCTTTTAAAAGGATTGGTATCATTGACAATATCAGCAATGAAACCACTGATTTGATCTCCAATTGAAGACCTAGGTAACATGCTTGTTGCCAATCCAATAGAATCTGAATTGAAAATAAACAAATTAATATTATTACTATCAATTCTTCGTAAAATGTCAATTATCACTAAAGCAACATCTTTATCTAAAGACTGCCTCTTCCTGACCAAATTGTTCAAAACACCATGCAAAGCTATAGAAATGTTAACTTGTAAGGCTTTCAATCTTAATGGATCAATGGAAGTTGCAGTTAACGAATTTCTTAATTGTTCAACTAACGAAAATTGAATCTTTATACTTAGATACGGGAAAACTAGCTGAAATAATTCAATGGAAAGATCAACAATTGATGTAATTAAATTAGTCGAGTATTTCTCGTAATTGGAGTTATTTTGAACTAAATAAATGGTAGGATCAAAATTAATTGAGTTATCAACCGACTTGAAAATCAACTCTTCAAAATAATCTATCCAAATAGGGAACTCTTTTTTCAATTTTGATTCAATTCTCGACTTTGGTAATGTAGATGAACTTTTGGTGAAAATGTCGTAATACAATAATCCTTCATTTTTTATACTACTTTTAGGTAATTTGAATTTGATTAATAATTCGTCAATATTTGGATTTGCATCGTTAAATTTACTTGTAACTCCAAAGGAGTAGTTATAATCTTCATTTAGAATTAATGAACTATAGTCATAGTCATTAACCTTAACAAGATTAAGATTTTGGTTCTTCCTGGATTTTGATAATGATTTTTCAAGATCACCTGAATTTATTCTTGAAAACAACTTTGAGTCACTGAACACCTTGATTAAGAATAAAACCATATTTGAATTAATGTCGTTTTTTAATAATGGGATAAGTTTTGAAAAACTTTGCAACAAGATCTTCTTGGAATATAATATTAAACTAATCATGACATTTTCAAATGATATTCCTGCTGTTGATGAATAGTGAATATTATTTAACAAATTCGGGTTATAATCATTTTCGTTAAAACTCACACTATTAAAGTTTGTAATACCTCCAACTGCTTCAATATTACTTTCCAAATAGGATAAATAGTTGTAAGACTTAGTCAACAAAAATTGGATTTGTTTCAATGACTCCGGAGTTAATTCTACCGAATTTAAGTAATTTAACAAGCAAACAAGACTAAAATTTCTCAACTTCAAATTTTCTACTATTTCTCGACGTTGATGTCCCTCGCTGCTGTTTCCAAACGTTGGACTAATGAATTGAGAAGTTAACAAGTTCTTCCAGAATACTAAAAATTGGGATGAATTTAATTTGACAAATTCAGATTCATTATAAAAAGTAACCAACGAAGATAAGATTATCCAACAAGAAGAACTTTTCAAAAAATTGGAACTGTTGCTGTTGTTATGCTTTAAGTTCTGAGTGCAAAAACTCAAAATCTTGACAACGGTTGAATTTTGTAATAACTGCCAATCAGTCTGCTTGATTAAACTCAGCAAAACAAGCGAGTAACTGATTAATTTGATTTCGTTCTTTTCTTGATCTTCATTATGTTTATATTCCAGTTCAATAAACTTGAAAATTTGCAAAATAATTTGATTAATTTCAAACTCATTGTTCTTGATATATATCAATAACGTCTTTAACGAATAGTTTCTAATATAAGAGTTTTCATTAATAATCAATTTAAACAATATATCTCTAATAAATGAATTTTCCAATTTGGAACTTTCTTCAAACTCTTCATCTTCTGGGATTTCAATATTTTCTTCTTCTGGCTTTTTTTTCAAATCCTTTGGTGTTGACTCATCTTGTTTTGATACAGATGGATTGATGTTATTAATACCAAAGGGTAACAATAATTCAATTATATGTAATAATAAATAAGACTGATATGAGTTTACGTAGGGCTCAACTTTTCCTTCTTTTTTGTTGAGACTGCTGTTACCCTTGGACTTTAAATTGAATAAACCAGTACCCCTTTTTTCAAGTGAATTTTGATTATCATTTGAACCAGAATCAGTTGCAACATCATTGAACTTGGAGTAGACATAATTCAATAAAATTTCGTTACAATTTGATCCTGATTCCTTTATAATATAATCTATTAAACCTTTGAACTGCGTTAAAACTTTATTCCAATTCGAATTAATAACATGATTTCGACTTATATGCTTGAACTTCAATAGTATTGTGTCTAATATAAATGACAAGTTCAGTGCTAAATACTCTGGGTTTTGAAATTGTTCTAATTGAATGTATATGATTAAAGTTTCTATTAAACTTGTCTGATATAATAAATTATTTATATTGTTTTGAATGATCAAATCAGAATCGTGCAACTGCAAAGTATTATTTTCTCTTTTATTAGAATCTATAGGTGATCCATCCGAATCTAATTGATAAACTAAACTCTTACTGTAATTATTTCTTTGTGGTAGAATATACAATTCATCAATGATATATTCGATAGGGTTGAATTTCCCCGTAGGAATAAAGCTTATGAATAACTGTGATAATAATTCTATAGACGCAACTCTGATATCCTGGTTAAAGTTAGATAAACAAGATTGGATCAACTTTTCATGAGTATTTAATAAATTCAACTGATATTGGTTCTGCTGTTGCATCAATACCTCTGGCTTTAATTTTGAGCTTGAAGCTGAAACAGAAGTGGAGGCAGACTGAGTCAACAAAGTTTCATAATTAGACTGAATTGATAACACGAGAATATTTTTCAAAGAAAGAATATAATTTCTCTTCAATAAAGTCGTGCTTGTTGAATTGTTATTTGTTTCTCCTTCATAAACATCTATATTTATTGGTAAAGAACTTATATTTTTAATGATAATTTTCAATAATTTGGCCTGAAATTTTTCATCCAAATCATTTTTAGTCGAGTTTTTAGTAATTGAGTTTAGCAAATATATTAAATTGTGGTTATTTACAGTAGGATTTTTTTTTAATATCTTATATATCTGTGAAGTTGAGAAAAGTATTAATGATCCTAAGGAATTTGGAAATGATTCATATAAATCTATTAAAATTAAGATTGAAATATCAGCAATTGGAAACGGTAATTGGTTATCGTTAATATTATTCAATAAATTATTCCCAATATCATAAATTTTTGTAGGTAAGTGAGATAAAATTAGCACAAGATTTCTTGATAAAAGCCTAAAGACATTTAAGGAGACTTTATTTGCTATTTCAGGTGCTGGAGATGCTCCCGGATCATTACTTTTAGATACTTTCTTAGTTGTTGGAGGTGGTACATTAAAAACTTCAATGATTTGTAGCAACTGCAGTAGATAGATTTGAAAGTCAGTCTCCTGAATTGAAGTCGAAGTCAACTGCCGGTTCAACGCAGTAAGATAATCAAGTATCTCTGATTTATCAAATCTGCTGACTAATCCAGTGAATTGACTCGTATCCATTGCTATGTATACTTTGATTTAGATCTTTATTTGGTACATAAACAAAATACACCTAAATTCTTTGACACCGTCAAACGAGGTAACAAAATTTGGTTGATTTTGCACGACTATTTTATTTAGAGTAAATATTGGAGACTAAATTGTTTCATTAAATTGTTACATCATATAGTTATTAGAGTAACTATAAATCATATTCATGTTTACATATAGTGGAATTGTTTGGAATATTTCTTAAGTTGTGTGTAAGAAAATCTGGACCATAATTTAAGATAGTTTCTGAATGTAATGGGATCTCCGCCTGTATTTATAATCAAATTTAGGTTTTGATAATGACTTATCTAATGGTGGACCATTTCTTAATGCTTCACCTATGCTGATGAGCGTTATATCACCTGGCTCGTCCTCGTCTTCACCTTCATCTTCTTTATTGATATTGGAGACATCGCTATTTTCATATGTTTCTTCTTCTAGACTGGCAGTAATGCTACTTAATGTACTATTGAAGTAATACAGTCTTCTCTTGGTTTTAATAATTTCTGCTTCTAGCACTACAATTTGTTTTTGTAATAGTATATTTTCTTCCTTAAGCTGCTTATTTGATACTTTTTCGAGCTCATAATCATTATCCAGTATAGCCAACTTTTCTAGGTAAAGATTATTTAGCTCTTGGTATTTTTTGAGTTCTTCATTTAATAACCTTTCCTTTAATTCGTAATCATCGGTTGAAATTTCATAAGCAACTGTCTTTTCTGTAAGAGTTGAAATGGCTTCCTGGTTGTTTCTGTTTTCAACTTGCAAGTCATGAATCTTCTTAGATTTTATTTCATTTATGATCTTCTGTTGTTCATAATCTGACACTAATTTTTTATTTGATTCTTCTAAAAGCTTTAGTTCCAGTTCAAGTATTATTTCTAATTCTTTAGACGAATCTTGAAAATCTACCAACTCTTTCTCCAAATTTAACAACTTATCGATTAATTGATCCTTTGATAGCTCTCTTAGTTCATCTGTATTCATATCATTGAGAAGTTAACTTGATATTCTTGTTTTCAAACATTTCCTCTCAAGGTTCATATATTTTATGCATTAGTCATGTTTGTAAACAACGCGAGCAGTGGTGAGTCACCCATAGTTAAAAATAGAAAAGAAAAAGAACAACACTTTTATTATTAATTATTACGACTATACAAAGATATATATAGAAACATAATCTGAGACAAGCATCAGCGACAAGTAGCTATGGATAATCTGGGATAGCTCCATCTGAATTAAGCAAGCCAATGGCCTTGAGTACCAACTCCTTGCCTTCACCACCACAATAGGAAACATTTTCAACTAAAGTACCGTAGTATATACTGTCAGTGAACTCTTCAGTAGTATTACAACTACATACAGACCATGCATATCCTCCATTATAAGATATTTCATTTCTACTTAAAGTAAATTTGTTCTCTTCTGATGGAGGAATATCTGACAATTGAAGTTGATTAGTTAAAGGATCAACAATAAGGTACTTGGCAGATCCATCTTCAATATTAGTCACTGTGATGTATTGATCGGCAGTGACAAATCCAGTAATATTGTACTTTGCTGTATCAACTGTTGTACTAAGCCCAATACTTTTCATGTCATTTGAATCATACACAACAATTTGGTAGCCTGCTACTACTAACTCTTCGATTTCTGTTGATAATTCTGCATCTATGTTATTTGAAATAGGATGAGATGGTTTATAAGCAGCTAAATAAAATGATTCGGATTGGTTTTTTGTAGTTCTTTCATCGAATGGTAATGCCATTACCAAATGATTGAACAAACAGGCAATTAATAAATGAGCCAATTGCATCGTTTTAAGTCTTGAAATCTAACTAATGAACAATTCAAAAAGAACCTGAATTCTGAATTAAGAAGAAAAATGAGATTAATATATAGTATCCCTTTTTCTGAAATGCTTCATTTTAATGTCAATTAATTAAACTTTCTTCATTATTTTTGCAATCTGATTGGGTATGCTGCGAGTTCCTGTTTAAGTATGTTCACAACTGTTTGAACCTTATGATATACCTACAAAATTCTCAAAAAAGATAGTTTTATGCCATTGATTCTCCAGTATTCTTCAATAATACTATGCAACCATGTAACTTGATACACATATCCATCTCATACACCACAACCTATTTAAAAACCTACCTTCAGAAGAAATTGGTATAGCCACGCAAAATTTCAGTGCAACTATCAACAATAAAAAGAGTAAAAAATTTTTTTTTGTAAACACACTAAAAATTAAAAAAGTTACCCTACTTTAATCATCAGGGTAACTCTTTTATTATAAAAGTTGCAAAAATCATATATAATATGAATAATAATCAACAAGAAATTGGTGGAGCCCATGCCTTATTACAGCTAGGTTCTAAGCACAAGGATGATGGCGAGGATGGTGCGGAAGAAGATGGTGACATTTCTGATCATCATGATAGTCATCACCATTTGGATGATCTTAATGGTGATTCTTTAGATGGAGATATTGATGATGAAGATGAAGCAGAGAAGGCTAATAATCAGCAGATCAGTGATGATCAACAAATTAATGATGCTGTGGAGGCTGCTGTGATGAAATTTGTGGGTGGGACATTAGATGCCGCTAATAATAATTCCTCAGATAATAATCATAAAAAGAATAAGAGGAAATCAGATGATCTTATACATAATTTAACTGAGTTTAATCAATGGACAGGATTTTTGGATGAAAGCATTACGGACCATAATGATTTCTATGCAAATACAACGGGAAAATCACCAACAACTAAGAAAAAAAAGAGATACCTGACATCAAATGGGATTGACCCAGAATTAGAAGGTTTAGGTACTTCTGAACATGATCAGTTAGTTCAAGCAGCTATTATAGACGCTAGGGAATTAGCTAATATTAATCAGTCTAATCATTTTTCTGGATCTCATGAACAAGATAATGATGATTCAGTTTCTAGTCCAGTACCTGCAATTGTTCAATTAGCTCATGTTGTTAAAAGCTTAACTAAAAAGCAACAATCTACAAAGCTTTCAGTTGTCAGATCTAAAAAATCAAATGAGTCGACTCCAAAATCAGAACCCGAATTTAAAGAAATAGCAGCTAAACCCAAATTTAATAGTTTTACCAATACAGAAAGTTTGGTGCAAGAGGCTTCAGCTCAAGCGTGCGCTTGGTTTAATTCATTACCACATTCTGAACAGCAGGGACCTCGTAAATTTTCTCCTGAAGAAATGGCGGCAGTAGATCATTTTATTGAAGGTTATTGTCATTTGAATAAATGGTCAAGACAAGATGTATGTAATAGAATATGGTCTAATGAAAGAAAAAAAGATAGTTTTTGGGAGTCGCTTACGCGTGTGTTACCTTACAGATCAAGGGCATCTGTTTATAAGCATATTAGAAGACAATACCATGTCTTTGAAGTAAGAGCAAAGTGGACAAAACAGGATGATGACCAGTTACGAAACTTAAGTTTAACCCATGAAGGGAAATGGAAATCAATAGGTGAAGCAATGGGTAGAATGCCGGAGGATTGTCGTGATAGATGGAGAAATTATGTTAAATGTGGTGATAATAGAAGTTCTAATAAATGGTCTGAAGAAGAAGAATCCAACTTAAAGTCAATTGTTAATGAAATGTCTCAAAATTCTAAAGAAGGTGGCATTAATTGGACGGTTGTGAGTGAAAAAATGAATGGTACGAGGTCACGTATTCAATGCCGTTATAAATGGACAAAAATTTTAAAAAGAGAAGCTTCTGAAAAGTCAGTTTTCATGCCACAGGAAACTAGACAGTGGATGTTAGACCAATTGAAATCTAGTAATTATGAGACTTCTGAGGAGGTGGATTGGGATTATATTTCAAACTTATATAGAGAATCATCATCAGAAGATGATACCCAATGGGGTGCTACAGATTTTAAAACAGTGTACGAAAAGATGAGAGGTGAAATTAGTAACTTCAGGAGGTTACAATTTAAAGAAATAGTTGATAGACTACAGGGAAGTAACTATAAGCAAATTAGGATAATGAGACGTGCTGAACTCAATGAAAATAATAGTGGAAGAAAGTCTAACAGTACTTCCTCTAACAGTAATAATGAAGCTATTAACAGCCTTGATCCTGATGATCCTGAATCGATTGCTAATGCTGCTGTCGCAGCCGTAACTTCTACAGTCGATGGTGATGATGTCCAGCAACATGAGTATAGTTTATGGAGATAAGTTTATAGTTTAGCAAATTAATATAAATGAACTCAAATTAAAATTTTAATTTTGTGTGGAGTACAGAAAAAAATGGTGAGCTCTTTTTTGAAAAAGTATCAACAAAAATTTGGTTTGATGTACCTCAATTCAGTCAATCAATACAGTTAATAACATCGATATATATATATAATCTGAAGAAGAACATCAATAGCCATGTTGGTTCCAAAATATTCTGAGAACGAGCTATTGGGATTCTACAATCTACAAACGACTCAACCTACTTCAAAAGATCACTTAAACTTAACAAGTCAAGATTTCATTGATCCTGATGAAATACTTAACATAAGCCAAGAAGAGCAATTCAACATTTTAAATCAATTGGTCAATCCTTCGTCGAGTAAATTCAAGGATAGTGAAAATAGAGATTTGAAGAATGGGATTGTTGAAGATCCATTACGTGGTACTAATATATTAAAGGAATTACACAGAAAAGAAATTATAAAATCAAGCAATGATCCAAAAATTAATAATTACCTTATTAGCTCTCAAAGATTCAATTCATTAAAGTTTTTAACTGAAGTTCATGCAGATTCCAGTATAGAAGAATTATCACAGTCATTAAATTTTTTAGAAAAAAACATTAAAAGTCAAACTAGCGTCTTAATAGGTGCAATTAATTCAAACTTTGTAAATTTTATAAATTGTAAAGGCTCAATTGATAATATTTTAGAAGAATTCAAGCAGCTGAAAACAAAAGTTCAAAAAGATTCTGATAATGCACGAGTTTTTAATCCTCAACAAAGACAACCAACTAAGAATTCCAAAGATAATTCATTATCATCTGAATTAGAAGAATCTATCAAAAATTTGAACTATACTACTAGTAGAATGATTCAACCAGTCATTGAAAATAAGAATAAAGAAAAAAAATTAAATATCTTAATAGATTTAATTAAAGACAATCAGTTTTTCTTTGATTTACCTAATATTTTAATTCAACATTTGTCAAATCATAATCATGATCAATTTATAATTGATTATAGTCGATTTAGAGAAGAGAAGAAGAATTTCGTAAGCTCAAGAAATGCTTATTATAAACGAGAATTGGCAAAATTGACAGCTAATAACGATCAAGAAGGTATAAGACAGTTGAATCAAGAAACTGATACAATAGCCAATGCATTTACAAAAGTCTTCAATGAAGTTGAGAATATAACAAAAGAATATAGAAAGAAAACATATAAGGAATTATTATCTTTAGATCATGAAGGTTCAAAGTCAAAGTCTTCATTGGCCAATGATAAATTCTTAGCATTAGTTGATACTATTCATAGTTTAGAAGGGTCTGACTCAACTAAAGAAAATCCAGTTCATGAATTTTTATCATCGCAATTGTCAGATATTGATAAAGAATTAGATCATCAAATTGGTAAATTTGATTCAAAATTTAGAATGATGCAATTAAAATTATTAGATTCAATAACTATAGATTCGTCGCGTAAAGATGGTTCTCATGTTAGATATATTGCTGAGAAATATTATACTGCTAAGAGTGGTATTATAGCATCTAAGCTGATTAATTCTAAAAAGAGCAATGAAAATGAAATTAAATTTGTTTTGGATATTTTTAATAATATTGATAATTTAGATTTATCATTAGTCAATGAAGCTTGGTTAGTATTAAATAATTTGATTGCATACCTTGATGATTTATTCTTTAAGAATTTATCAAGATTTGTTAATAATTATAAGCATTATTATCATTTAAATATTGATTCAAATGGAAAAATTAGAGATGATTTTATTGATTTGATTAATAAAGTTTCGCTTGTTCTTGTTACATTATTTGAAAATGATAGTGAAAATGGTGAAGTTAATCAATTAGAATCATCACCTTCAAATTATAAATTATTTTTACCGCATTATACTAACTCATTATCAACAATTTTTTATGTAACTAATATAAATCAAAAATTAAATAAATTATTTACAAATTTAGGTGAATTTACTGGATTAATTGGTAATTTAACAAAATATAATGATACTTCAAAAGTTATAAAGGGTTTGAAAAGTGCATCGTTAAAAACCAATCAAAAAATAATTGAAGCAGTATGTGCAGTTTGGGTTAATGATTGTGCACAATTTTATGAATTACAAGATTGGAAAACTGAAGAAGACGATGAAGGAGATATTAATGATAATAATATTGATGATGGGGCAATTTTTACATCTTTAATGCATATCATTGAGTATTATCAAACATATATACTTATGAAAATTGGACAACTTATATTTATTAAGGAAGATACAAGTTCTGAATTTAGAATTGTACCTGCTTATCCAAGTAAAAGAACCTTAATGAGTATCGAAATTCAATTTATGAGAAGTTTAAATATATTAGTAGAATCAATAATGAAGAAGTATAATTTTGAAAGAACTGTTAATGATAAAGAATCAAGTTCAATTAATTTTAAATTTTCAAATGAAGCTTTTAAAGTATTAACTATGAATGATTTAGATAAATTATCAAGAATAGTGTATCCTAAATTAATTAAAAAATTTGACGAATTATTTCACAATAATTTACAAAATCAAAAACTTAAATTATTTGCAGATATTGATAAAGCAAGTATTACAATATTTGATGATATTATAAATCGTGAAAAAAATTTAATATCAAGAGAAATTAATTTATACTTTCAAAATAATTCACGATCACAAACGTCTCATACATTATACATTGATGGATTTATATTTTCAATATTAATTCATTTTGTAAAATTAATTAAAAAAGTTAAACCAATAACTGGTTCTCAGGTATTTATAAGCATAATAAGTGAACTTCAAGCTACGGTAATAAAATCAATATTAGATAATTTAAGAACCAGTACAAATCTAAGCTCATTTGAATTAATTAAAATTAAATTAGATACAAATTTCTTTTTTAAAGTATTCGATAAATCTCAAAAATTACGATTAAATGATTCAAATTTTAAAACTTTAGAAATTTTATTTAATGTTATTCAAGAAAAATATAATGATGAACCTGATGAAAGAATGAGATATAACTGTAATGATAAAGATTTTAGATATATATTAAATGAAAATTTAAAAACTTCGGAGAATGAATTTGATTGTTTCTAGGATATTTTCTTACAAAAGTTTTAGAATATTTTTGAATACTTATATATATATTAAGGACCCCATTATATAATGATAAATATATATACGATAATATATAAAAAAAATAAGAATTATTAAAAAAAACTCAACTCTTTAAACATGAAGAAGACCCAATTCTTCATGCTTTTGAAAGAAAAAAAAGGTTAAAACTCCCAACTTCCTCCCCCTAAATAAAAGAAAGTTAGAATAAAATAAAATAAAATAAAGCAATTAATTAATAAAAAGAGATATAAAAAGATAAAAAAACTTTATACAAAAGCCAAAAATGAAAAGTTTTAAACTGGTTGAAAGCTAATCCAACAATTAGAAAAATATTATTTTGTGTGTGTGTGTATAATAATAATACCAATCAATTATCTTCATAAAAATCAATCAATCAGAAGCATGCACTTCATTTCCAACTTATGATAAGTGACCTTTTTTATCTTCAAGTTCAATAACTTTGTCAGTTTGAACTAAAGAAACATTTTCAGCATCAGCATCTTCGATAATATCAGCATCATCACCAATTCTAGTTTGTTTAACCTTTTGGAACAATTCTTCCTGTTCTTCTTTTGATAATTCATTCTTCTTTTTACCTTTAAGATGATACATTGGATTCAATGATCTTAAAGTAACACCCTTTAAAAATGGTAAATGACCATTCTTTTCTTCAAAAAGCATTAATAAAATAGTAACAATAATAAATAGCCAATACATGTTATATGAAATAACTGAACCATAAGTGGCAGAATTCTGCCATCCTAATAAAGCATTAAACACATCCCAACCATTATCAACTTCAGGATTACAACAATTAACATGCCAAACTGACTTAGCAATATCATAAGTACCAGGACCGGAACCATTTTCGGCAGCATCCCCACCAGTTTGATTATTATAAAGATGCATTTCAAAACCCCAAACACCTCTTGAAAATAATCCAGCAGCAATAAGGTATAAAATACAAGTTGAAATAATTAAGAAAATTTGCATTGAAACCGTTGAACCTGTATAATATAAAATTGTACCAACGGCAATACCTGCAATTAAACCACAAATAACTGGTAATGGGAAAGCAGTAGCAGGAGAACTTAAACCAACTCCACCAACAAAGACAACAGCTTCTAAACCTTCTCTTAAAGTGGTAATAAATGGTAAAATAAACATAGCATATTTTTTAGCTAAATAACTAATTTTAAATCTATCCTTTTTATTAGTTGGAGGTTTTGTTAAAGCTCTTGCTAATTTAATTCTCCATTTTTCTTTCATTTTATTAATTCTTAACATGGCTAAACCCATAAAAGTAATTAAAACCGTGGCAATTATACAAAATATACCTTCCCATAAATCTTCTGATTTTGACCAAATATCATTACCTAAAGTATAAAAAGTGGCAATAAAGGCAGCACCAATGATAAGACAAACCACCACCCCTAGAACCGCCCCAACCCAAACTTGTCGCAATAATTTTTTATAAACAACTGGATCTTGAGTTGCACCTCCTAACCCTTGTTTTAAAAAGGCTAAAAGGACAGAAACCACAATAATGGCTTCTAATGATTCTCTAAAGACAATAAAGAAAATTTGTACGTTAAAAACGTCAACCATGATTTCTTCTTATTCTTTTTTTTCTTTTGTTTTGTTTTGTTTTGTTTTGTTTTGTTTTCTTTTCAAAAATATTTTATATATATATATGTGTATATATATAAATATAAATCTTGTTTAAGGGGGAGGGAGTATAATTGTATTCTCTATTTCAATGAAGAAATGAAAAGGAACAAAAGATTATATTTAAAAGAAAGAAAAGAAAGAACTCTAGTTAAGGAAAAAGTTTTATAATGGGGGTTAAAAGAAGAGGGAGGAAGTTACTCTATATTTATATTGTTGTTGAAAATCTTAAAATTTTGAAGAGTTAATTTAAATATTGCATTAAAAAAAAGTTATCTCAACCATCAAGTTGCATAAATTGAAATCCGATATATTTTTGGTTTTAGCCGCCTTTCCTATTATTTAATTGGTTGAAAAATATTTAAAATTTTAAAATTAATGTGTAAAAAATTTGTTGGTTCGTAAAAAAATAAATTATCAGATGGGAAAAATATATTTTTTTAAATTAGATGAAAATGATAAAAATAAAATAATATAAATTAAATAAATAATTAATAAATTAAATATGTGTTTTAAGACATATAATTATGAGGTATATTTCATGATACTTTCCTATCATTTGCAGCAGTTCTGTCAAAGTAACATATTTCTTGATTGATGATCACAAACAGTTTTACAAGCTTTTTTTAAAAATTATATGTAAAAATTCAAACATTTTCTTGAGTGTTATTTTGACACGCCTTCCAAAACAGGAATGTTGTTGGACCTCCATACCTCTCCACACCTCTGTTTTCAAGAACTTAATTTTGTGCTGCTAAAAAAAAGTGGTCGTGTACATTGGTAAAGAACTACTGATCATGTGATTTAAGACATGTGGTTTTGACACCGAGGTCTAACCACCGAGTTAAGTAGATGAATATTTTGAAGAAAGAAAGCATATTGCATCTCCATTACCTTCAAAAGAACCCGAAAATCCTCAAGAATTTCTTGATACAGTAAAGCATGGCTCGCTAAATTAAGTCATAAATATAAAACTAAGAAATTAATTCTCACTTCATCATTTGCAACTGTTGGTTTTAGTCATATTCTATAAAGAATTTACCAATCAACAAGATTGGGCACCTTATGATAATACTCCTGATACTTATGGAAAATCTAAAATATTAGCAGAAAGAGTATTTTGGGACTATATTAATAGTGAAGAAAATAAATCTTCGAAACATCCATTAATTGGAATTAGTTTAATTCCAAAGGCTATACTTGGTCCAATTATAAGGGGCTCAACCCCACCAGTTACAATCCAGAGTATTGATATGCTAATAAATGGGAGCTTAAAATTAGCTCCTAAAGTATATCTTGGAATTGTTGATGTAAGGGATGTAGCAAAATTAAATATTGAAGCAATTACCAATCTCAACGCTAATCAACAAAGAATTATATTAACATCACAAGGTAAATCAGTTGGTTTTATCGAGATTGGGAATTTTATTAAAGATGTTGATGGAATTAACAAATCAAATTTACCAATTGGTTTCATTTCTTCCATTATTTTAAAAATTTTATCATATTTTATTAATGATATTAAACTTGCTGTACCTCATTTAGATAAACAATATGAGACTTCAAATGCAAAGGCATTAAGAATCTTTGAAAATTGGATACCAATTACTCCAGAACAAAGTTCAATCGATAGTGCTAAGAGTATTATTGATTCCACGAAATAAATTGTATGTTTTATTTTGATACATTTGTATGTATTATTCAAATAGATATATATGTATTAATATTACTTTCAGGAAGTGCCAGAACGGTGTTCAAAGTTATAAGCAACTCTTAATTTGCAATGACTCCTTTGAAATATCATCACTGCTATTCTTTTACTTTTAATGTTTTACATACACAATATCTGTATAAAGATGAGATTCACCAAGATTCTAAATTATATTAGCTGGTAGCGTCGCCTATTTGCAAGATCTTTTTTTTAAGTAATATAAAAGATCACTCTATTTAAGACAATTCTTCAAATACTCCAAGTGCAAAGTTGGAAAAAGGATCAAATGAAATGACAGGTTTGAATATAAAAGAAATTAGTGATGTCGAAAATCAACTCCATCTATGCTAGAAATTGATCAAAGAACAGAAGTTTGAAAAAATTCAAACAAGTACTTATGTTGTATATATATATGTATATATTACGATCTATATAAATCTAAATATTTTGTTCACATGTAACTACAGAAATTAAAATCTATTACTCTTCGTAATTATCTATGTGATATGAATTTTGTTTCTATCTCTTTTAAAAACAGAGTCAGAGTAGCGGGTATCAATTTGAATTTAAGGGATAATTTAAATTAGTTGTATCGAAAAGTTGCGAATTTCGTTTACTATTATTAGTATTATACATTGATCTTCTCTTTGCTTGTTTAGTCATAGTATTAGTATTGGTCGTAGTACTGTTATTTCTATTTCCTTTAAAATTATTGGAATTATTATTATTATTGCTACTGTTGTTGGTGCTGTTGTTATAGTTGATAGCGTTGGTATTGTTGTTACTACTGCTATTGTTGTGGTTTGTGTTGTGGCTGTTACGATTTTGTGCTTGTGGTACTTGCTGTTGTTGAGTTATTTGGAAAGTGGTAGCATCATACATAGTTTGATATGTAGAAGTTGAAGACACAGATGATTGTCGAGAAGAATTTGAATTATTTGAAATATTTCTAATATGATTGTTAGCATTACTATTATTATTATTATTGTTGTTGTTGTTGTTGTTATTATTTATTAGATCAGGTCTTTTTGGTAATGAAAATTGATTAGAGGTTGTAGGAGTAACAATATTTGAAAAATCAGGACTTGACTTAGAATCAAATCTAATTGAATTTCGTTTATTCTTTCTCTTCTTATTCTGTAAAGTATTTGACCTTTGGATTGAACCTTGAGATGAATTTCTTGATGATGTAGCTGTTATTCTGGATGATGATGATGATGATAATTTTTCATCGTCGATTTCAATTAAAGTACTTTCTTCATCAAATGAATTATTCAATGCTCCTTGTGATTCAATTAATAATTCATCTAAGTTAACATCAATATTTTCAAATTTCGATATATTTTCTTGTAAATCAGGATATTTTTCAATCAAGAAATTTATTGTTTCAATTGATTGTTGTAAAACTTGTTTAGAATCTTGTCCGTGCAATTTTGCTGACTTTGATAGTTTAATTAATGAATCCAATATAATTCTATTCTTACTTACATATATTGAATCCATTATTTTCTTTTTGTTTGTTAAACTATCCAAAAGAGTATCAATATCTTTATCATTATTTGTAAACTTTGAGTGTAACTCTTGAAATCTTTTTAATTGATTGGCTTTATAAGCTTCAAAGCTTTGATTTAATTGATTTACTTCTTGTTGATAATGTCTTTTATATTCTAATTGTGATGCAATAAGTGAATCATAAGCAATTTTTAATCTTTCATATTCTGCAATTGATGAAGCAGATGATTCTTGTAAATTTTCACATCTTATCTTTAAATTCTTATAACTTAAATTCAAATTTTCGTTAGATGAATATAATTCATTAATTTGATTTTCTATATCGAGTATTCTTCTTTCTTTTCTCTTTAATAATGCGTTTATCATATCATTTTCATGTTTGGAATTCGCTAATTGATCAACAAATGATTCATTTTTTTGTGCGGCAACTGTATATTTCTTTTTGTAATCATCACAAGATATCTTCGAAGACTCTAATTGTTCCTTTAATAAATCTATTTGTGAATGTAATGAATCAATTACTTTTGATGTTGGTTTTGTGTTATTGCTATTATTATTATTATTATTATTATTGTTATGACTATTATAGTTACTCCTTATAGGACTATCTGATGAAGTCATATTCAGCTTTTCTACTTACTATATATAAAAATTATGATCAAAAATCAATCAATTAACCAAGCTTGTTATACGTATCTTATGTGTTGGCAAATTTAAAAAAAAAAAACTTTTTTTTTCTTTGTTTTGTTGTTAATTTTTTAAACGTTAATTCCTTTTTTTTTCTTTTGTCTTGTGACACAGAATAGATTTTAACAAAACACCAGTTGATTGATAATATCTTGAACTCTTGATCTTTATGAAAGCAGTCGCTTTAAGATTAGTTAAATTTGAAAAATAATAAGAAAAAGTTTTAATCGTCAATTTTTAATCTGCCCAAAAAAAAATTTTTTGTTTTTAAATTAGTAAAAAAGGTAAACAAAGATTTAATCTGACATTTTACAAAAAAGTATAAAAATTGAATGTGAAAACTGAACCCCAAAATTCCTAAAAAAGAAGCAAGGAATATCGTTTCAAATTAACACAATACAACTATTACGTTTTTTATTGAAAGAGTCTGCTATAAAAAGTAAATTAGCTCATTAAATTTTGGTCTGCAAAAAGTAAGACAAGTAAAAAAACAGGTCGTACCCGGATTCGAACCGGGGTTGTCCGGATCAAAACCGAAAGTGATAACCACTACACTATACAACCGCGTATTTTGCTTAAAAACCTACTGGGTCAATGCTAAGGTATAATAATCACGTGATAATAACCACGCGAGTTTATATATACAAGACCAATGTAACACCAAAATAAATTCGGAGAGTTTTAGTGGGTATTGGGTGCCATCTAGACCTTGAGTTCCACACTGTCTAACCTAAATGGCTTAAATATAGGTTAGTTGTCAACGTATTTCTCTTCAGATATAGTCATTAATATATATACGAGAAAAAAAAGAATTAAATCCTGCATTTAGTTGCTTGATTTAATTGAAATTTCTCTATTTTGTTGTATATCTTCAATTATATAATTCTAATTAACAAGAAGAATTGAGGTTATGATGCATATATATATATAGTTTTACTTTCTTTATAAATAGTTATAAGTTTTGAAAAATTCAAAGCAAAGCTATAAATAGAAACAAGAATCAAAAAAAATCCAAATTGGACAATTAATTGTTGAAAAAGATGCATTAGCTTTGTAAATATCAATAACATTTCGGTAAGATAATCTACGCAAAATTTAAAGATGTAGATAAAACAAGGAAGTTTTTAATATGTCTAGGAACTACGAACTTACCATCAATATGAAAGATGCCACAATTATAGAAACTAAGTGTGTCTAATTGGTTGAGATTTTCACTAAATAACGGAGATTCATTTTCAAGATGAATAATAGGGTTACGATAGAAATGAATTGATTTCACATTGGGTGGAGGGATCCATGAATCAACTGATTTGATTCCACAATCAACGAATTGAAGTTCTTCTAAATTGAGAAAATCTTTTAGATTTATCTTGTTCAAATCTTCAATACGCACATACCAAAGAAATAACATTTTTAACAGCAATGGAAGTACGATATGTTCAATAGAACTCCTAGAAGTAATACGCAATTGAGAAACACTATCAGGAATTACAAGTTTCCCGTGTAATGGCATTAACTTCAATGAAAGTTTGTTCAAAGATTTTGGAAAAATGAAAATACCCGTACCTAAGTATAATGGAATATTATTATTAATTTCTAGCGCTTTCAATGAATCAGGCAAATTCTTCAACTTGCTGATTTCACCAAATGAGTTACAATTCAAATTCAAAGTTCTTAAATGTGAAGGCCAGCTAACATGCGATAAAGCATCCACCACTCCTTGTGGCAAATAACATTCATGTAAAGAAATGTGCTTTAAAGATTGTGGCCAATTCGAATTTATCTGAGCTCTTGAAATTTTTCTATTACATTCAAGATTAACTTCTATAAGATTCTTCGGAAGTAAAGAGATTGGCAATTCTGTCAAATCATTAAAACTTATATCAAGCAGCTTCAAACTAGCTGGAAATTTTACATTTTGTAAGACTCTATTGATTATATTACATTTTGTCATGGTTAATTTGGAAACTGAATCTGGAACATGTAATAATTTTGGATTAATTCGTTGGCCCTTAATATATAAGATATCTAATCTCTTTGGAAAATTTATCTTTGACCAACTATCAAACCCGCAATTGGTGAAACTAAGTTCTTCAATATTTTCAGAGTCAGAGAATTCTTTGATTGATAATAGACCACCCTCAATAACTGGCAATCTTTTCCTTGAAATTTTACAGGACAAAGAAGCCAACGATAAAGATCTGATATTTGCAAAGGATAATAAGAATCGTAAGTCATCTCTAGAAAACTCGTATTGTAACAGAGTAAGGCGATCAGCTTTATTAAATATTTTTTCTTTAGCGAGGACGTATCCAATCAGATCAGGATAGTTTAAACTGCCTAAGCTTTCAATATTTAAAGAAATAGTTGGAAAGGTAGAAAATTTGGATCGGAATTCTTCCAACAAGATTCTTGCCAATTTGAATCCAAAGCGTTTTGTTCTAATTATTAATCTTTTAGGACGAAACTGATTCATTTGAACAAGCTGAATCATTCGATCGTAGTATTCAACACGTTTCAAATTTGCTTTATCAACTTTATGGCCCTTTTTCTGGTTAATAACAAACGTAATTTCATCATTAAAATAAATTTGTAGAGTAGTTAGTCTCAAGCTAACATTATTCACTTTTAGTAAGAAATCAAACACATGGTCACAAGTTAATAAATCAACAATTGCTTTAAAAATCTCAATGGGGAATTCAATTAAATAAATAGAAACAAATTCAGAAATGTATTTCGTACTTCCAAATGTTTTATTGTTGTCAGTCATAATAATCGACGTATATGATTTGTCGCCAAAGCTTACAACCAATTCTGTCAGTGAGGAGAAACTATGGAATTCAATTAAATATACTATTAATTGAATATTAGAAGAACTATGACACACTTAGAAGTCCGATAGGTATTAAACAAAAGTTGAAATTCTATAAAGAAAGAGTTAATAAAAAGAAAGGATTTGCTTCAAAATAATTATAAATTTTATACGCAAATAAAAAAAGGCAGCCAAAAATTAAATTTGACCGTCATAATTTACAAAATAGGTCTAGACAGTTAACTAAACCTCATGGCTAATTATTTCACCAAATTCCTACCACAATTAGGGAATAATAATGATACATCGATTAATAATTCTCCTTATTATGATTCAAAGTCATCATATCATCCTCAATTAAAATACTTAACTATTTTCAATCCCACATTAACAGAGAATTTAAAAGCAGAATCAAGTGAAGAGTTATTTAAACAGATAATCTGTTTTATATCAGCCGTAAATGAATCATCAGGCATATCCCTGGAAATACTGAATGAAGAAAAGATTGAACAATTGAAAATAGTTGGCTTGATACGAGGGGTTAATTCATTTGCTAGCGAATTCAATAATAAATCCAAATCTGGGGATGATAAGAATCCCGTAAACATCATTAACTCTTCTAAGTCATCAATCATATTAATCAATCTCGAATCAGAATATTACCTTGCATGCTCAATATCCTTTATTGCCAAACATAATAATAAATCAAATTTTATAAATGAACAATTAATAAACCTAATTAAACTGTTTTATCAAAATTTTATAATACAGAATACCTCCTTTGTTAATATAACAAAGAAATACAATTTACAAGTATTAAAACAATTGTTAAACCAATACTGGAATGGTTTCCTTATTAATTATAACTTACAATATTATAAAATACCTCCAGGACTTTCATGGCCAAACAGCTTAAATTATAAAGGATTCTTGGGATTATTACCTACGCATCATCAAATATATAAAAAATCGTCACTATCATTGAAGTATCAAACTCAGCAAGAAATTAGTCAAATATTACAAGGTCAAGACGAGTCAATTCCTAAAGGCATAATCATTTCATATTTTAATAAAATTCAACCTAAGAAATATGGTTTACTATATATGGAGAATAATTCTAAACTTGTTGAGTCCAATTTAATTGATATTTATAACTGGTTGGAGTTTCATGATTATCATCAGAAGCTAACTACTGAAAATTTATCTAGCATAAATATCGCAGAATTTTTCAAAACTAATTATTCGATAATACCAGACTTGGAATCAGAAACAAGCTCAACTATAAACACTGCTAGCATTCATAGTAATCCAACCAGTATACGAAACCCAGCTGCAACTGAAAACTTTAGAGCAGTTACTTCAACAGCTTTGGAAATATTGAGTCCTAGAAATATTACTAATAATCTCGTTATACTGCCTATCAATTATACTGTAAATAGTATGATCTCTATCGGAGATCAGGTTAAAAACTATGGAAGTAGTATAACGGAAAATGTTGATGTGAGAGTTTCTGGTAACTGGTTGCTGGTGCCGCCGTTACTAAAACAGCTAAGATTAGGTGGCGCAGGCACTACTACTAATACTACTATAGAGCCTACAGCCTCACCTGAGCCTCAATTTTTGGAAGATGGAAATAGGCTCACTTCTGAGGATGAAGAAGAAATTGAAGAAGAAAATCCAGGAGAATTTTTAGTTGGAGCAAAATTCGATCTAACCACAAACTCCAACATAATTCATAGGAAATTAGTTTACTTAAAAACCGAAGAAAATGGATTGGAAGAGGAAAGAGAATTTCTGCTCATAATCTTTAAGAAAGATGACATCTGTATAACGTTGATTTATGATTCTGCTTGGAGTCAGCTTGATAATCCTGAATTTTATGAAACCTTAGCTCAAGATACACTTATACCATCAGTTGAAGAAATTAATAATTCTGTTTTAGGTGGAAGTTTTATTGGTAGCAGTGTTGGATCATTGAGTGCAATAATTAATGAAAATGAAGTAGATAATGATTTCTTTTTTGTTGTATTTGATAAAACTAATGGTTGGATTAAATCTTCCTTGCCTTATTTGCCTCATATTAACATAGGCGAAGAAGAGAATAAAGCTTTGATAAGATATCAAAGTGCAATATTTTATTTACATGATCAACTAACTTCCTTGTTCTTAGTGCAAAGGAATAACAATTTTTTTACAGATAATCAGATGAACGAGTATTTTCATAAATTTACAAGTAATAAACAAAATGATTGGATGCTATATTATATTAAACAGAAAGACAAATTTATTATTATTATTAAAAATCATAATCATAGTGCAAAGAGTAAAAGAAAAAGTATGTCTCAAAGAAAATTAAGTGCTATTCCAGCAATGTCTTCCACCTCAACATCACCAATTATCAATGCTAATGAACCAGGAAATAATGGAATATTTAATAAAATTACTGATTATGCTTATCCAGGATTTCTTGATAATCTAGGTGACGATGTTAAATATTGGTTAGAAAGTTTTACTACTACTTCAGCTACCTAAATAGAGTCTACCCAATTTAAGAAGCTTGGAACATCTTTGGCAATGGCTCCACTAATGCTAAGTTTAGTTAACCAATCTGGTAAAAGGCCTCCAGGGGTAGAACAAGTAGCCATTGTCCATTTTAGTTTTTTATTTTCTTCATCGTAGGATATCTTTTCAATAGATGAATAACGACCGACTGTAAAGCCAACATCCTGCTTAGATTCTCTTATAATTTTTGGATCAATACTTAAGGATATTATATACGCAAACAGATTGTCTTCTGATTTATAAATATGTATTAATTCATAGAAAACCCTCTTCTGTAATGGAAATGGTAACTTATAATATAACTGGGCTAAATAAGTGATATTCTGATTACGATTTTCGTTTAGTAATTTGTAAGGAATTACCTTGTAATCATATAATTCATGAATATATTTCTTTTCAAAATCAGTATGAGTATGCTTTAAATCAGTTAAAGATCCCACAAGATACTTTATCATGGATTCGTAATAATGCTTCTTTACTTTATCTTTTAAATCTGTGAGATTACTTACCCTAGCACACCAAAAATCTCCATTTAAATTATCATTCGTATAAGTTTTCACTGTAATATCAGATGCTTTACGCTTCAAATTATATTCAAATTGTTTATCCTTCTTCCAATTCTTAATTGACTTGATGATACCCTCAGCTTCACTAACAAGACTTATGCAATCAACATTATTGATATCTTCAATTGGGGTTAAGTTCATTTATAACGTACTTAAGAAAAGAAAAAGGATCTTACTCATAAAAGTGGTTCAGGGGGAACTAAGATTCTATTTATGGAATTATTTCGCACATAAGCCCCCATTTACATTGGAATAGAGATTAGAAGTGCTAAATTCTAATGGCATGTTAGTAGATTAATTTTATAGGTTGATAACACAATCAACGCACAAGAATACTAATTATGTAGCTATTCAATTCAATTGTAGTTTTTAATTACACTGTGGAACTTATCAAGAAATTCAGATTCTCTAAACGAGCGCTAACTAGAAAAAAATCTGCTCACAATAAAATTACAAGCCAGCTACTACTATTCTTTACTATATTATATTATGTCATTGATGTTATTATCAAGGAGATATTTGGCCGCATTATCCAATGCTGTTCCTAGATTACAGGATGTCGTCATAATAGGTGGTGGACCAGCAGGTTTATCCGTGTTAACTGCATTGAAAAACTCTCAGAAAACAAAGCATTTGAATTGTACATTGGTTGAAGCTTCTGACTTAAGCAAAATTAGGGATTTCCATGATAACCCGGGCGAGAATTATACTAATAGAGTTGTGTCATTGACTCCTAAGTCAATTGAATTCATGAAGTCAAAAATTGGTAATTGGGAATTCATAAATGAAGATAGAATTAAATTTTACGATAGAATAATAGCTTACGATTCTCAAGATAGTGATAATGCAAGAATAGATTTTGATGCTAGTTCTACAGAAGCAGGAGTTTTAGCTGCAATGGCTGAAAATATCAATATTCAAAGTTCTTTGCTAAAGAAATTGGATAATTTGAATGACATTGATTCAACCACCATTCTTGATAATACGAAGGTGATAGATATAAGAAACCCAATTGAGCAACCATTAGATCAACATGATCTAAACAATATAGATATAAATGCGGGAAGATCTGAGTTAGATTGGCCTATAGTAAAACTTTCTAACGGTGATTCTATTCAGGCTCGTTTATTAATTGGTGCTGATGGTTACAATTCGCCAGTACGTAAGTTCGCTGAGATTGAATCTCGTGGTTGGCAATATGACAGATTCGGTGTTGTTGGTACTATTAAAATGCAATATGAGGATTACCGTTCAATAGGTTGGCAGAGGTTTTTAACAACTGGTCCATTGGCCATCTTACCTTTAACAGAAGATAATGCTACTATTGTATGGTCTAGCACTCCTGAATTATCACAAATTTTATTAAAGACTAATAAAGAAATCTTTCCACAGTTAATAAATGCTGCCATGGTGCTAGATGAAGTTGATTTAAATTATATCTATAAATTACTAGATTATAATCCTGATGATTTAACTATATTAGATGAAATTAATTGGAGATTAAATAAGTTTAATCAACCGAATTTAGACGAAAACTATCCACTAAAAGTTACAGAAATCATTGATGGTTCAAGAGCAAGATTTCCTCTTAAATTATCTCATGCAGATACTTACATAGCACCAAGAGTTGCTTTAATTGGTGATGCTGCTCATACAATTCATCCATTAGCAGGCCAGGGTCTTAACATGGGACAAACAGATGTGGCAGCATTGATCGAAGCTTTAGAAAAGGGTGTCGATAGAGGTATGGATATTGGATCGACGTTGGTATTAGATAGCTATGTTGCAAATGCTTGGCCATCCAATCACTTCATTTTAGGAGTATGTGACAAATTACATAAAGTTTTTTCCACAGATTCTCTTCCAATCGTTGCATTGCGAGGATTTGGTTTGAGATCGCTTAATATCCTTGATTCGGTTAAGGATATAATGGTTAAAGTCATAAGTAGTAAATAGAAAATTCTTTCGTAAATAGTTGCTTTATATTTCTCGCGCGATGGTTCCATATTTTTTCCGGGGGAAAAGCATATAAATAAAACCGTTGCTACTAAAAAATGTGACTGAAATTTATAATTATGTACTGTACGTTAAACGAACAATGATTAGACTAATACGTATATCAAGGTATCTGGCATCTATTCACTTGACACGACACATATCATCATGCTTGATTCGATGTAACAAACATGTTATAACGGATAAATTTGGAGTGCTCCGAGATAAATACGCTGCAACGAGATATCCAATAGTTTTATGTCACGGGTTTTCAGGTTTTGATAAGATGACACTCCTAAATAACTTTGAAGTATTCAATAAATACCTTGAAACTTCACAGGGTAACAAGAGATTCTTTGGGTTTGAATTTGACTATTGGAGAGGTATAGGTCTGGCTCTTGAAAAGCTAGGTTGTAAAGTGCTAGTGGCGCAAGTCCCGCCATTTGGAACCATAAAAGATAGAGCTGTCATTTTAGAAAGCTTCATAGAGTTACAATGCCAACTATTAAAAGGGTCTAGTGATGAAGCTTTAGAGTTTCCCATTAAGGTAAATCTTATTAGCCATTCCATGGGAGGTTTAGACTCCAGATTCTTGATCTCAAAATTGCAAAATAATGGAAAAAAGAAGAGGTATAAAGTAGTGACTTTAACGACAGTTTCTACCCCCCATCAGGGTTCAGAGGTAGCAGACTTCTTCTATGACTTAGTTAAAGCAGTACCCATTCTACAGACTATTTCCCCTCAGGCTTTGTTTGATCTCACATCTTCGAGTATGGCCAGATTCAATGAAGAAATTAAAGATGACCCTAATGTGGAATACTTTTCCTATGGAGCTAAATTTAATCCTAGTTGGTATAACTTCTTTTATCCTACTTGGTGGATAATGAAGCATAGAATTGCATTGGGACTAAAGAGAAAGCAAAGTGCAATTTCTAAGGCTGATCTAGAAAATGATGGTCTAGTAAGTGTACAAAGTTCAAAATGGGGTAATTATTTGGGTACTTTAGATCAAGTAGATCATCTTGACTTGATTAACTGGTCTAATAGACTTAGATTGACTCTCTACAAAGTTTTAAATAAGAAACCGAAGTTCAATGCGATTGCCTTATACTTAGATATGGCTGATAATTTGGCGAAAAGAGGTTATTAGACATATTATCATGAATTGATTAATATTTAGATAAGTACATAACCTAAATTAAATTAACTTTTTGTAATTGTTGTGAACAGTCTTTACAGTAATCTACAACAGCTTCCACACCATGGCTTAAATTGTCACCATCAAGCTTTCTAAGTAAATTAGAGCCAACATATTCACATCTTTCTAGCTCAGCCAACAAAAAGTTTTGCCATTCAGCTTTGCCAATTTCTTTCTCCATATCGTTTAATATCTTAAGCTTCACTATTAAGTCGTGTCTTTTGATACCAATATCTATAAAAGTTTTCTTTAATGCATCACCCGGCTCGTTAATGGAAGATAATTCATCCCAATAATTTTGCAGAGCAAAGTTTAGGACAAAGGATTTTTCCTTGAAGTTATTATAACACAAAGACTCATTATCAGCTAGCGCTTGATGGGTTGAATTTTCCACTATAAGGTCATCATAATGAATCTTGGCGACCATATCTTGAACATCTCTTAAATAAACAGCTCTCTTTAACATCATAGGCTCACTGAAAATGTAGTCATAAGCTATCTTATTAGCTCTACGAACTGTCCAATAAGCAGAGGTTGTCTTGCCAGCAAAGTATAAGTTTGATAAACATAATAAACCAATAATTGCCAATAAAACTTGATTCATTCTAAGATTGCGTATAAATGAAATTAAAGTATTGTACAATAATTCAAACCACAGTAATAGTAATCTTTTTACGAATGAAAGCAGTTTTAATAAAAAAAACTTCACTATACTGATACCACTGATGCTGATAACAGGATATCTTCCCTCTACCTCAACTTTGTCTGTATGACTTAGCTTACCATAAAGGTAAACAGATTTAACTATCATACCATGGTTTCCTACTTCTTCCACTACCGTCTTAAGACGTCTGTCCAAGTATTTGATTTGATTGGCAGCCAACTGCCGACAGAACATATTGATAAAAGGATTCAACAATTGGTAACCTTCAAAGTTTCTCCTTGAATAGCTATATACTTTACATTGTTTGCCAGCTACTCCAACAATAACAAATTTGTATACTTCAGTGAATTTAGATCCTAAGAAAAATTTTAATTTTGATTTCGAATGTGTAAATGTATAATACTGATTGTCAATCATATTGTCAATTTCTTGATCAATTCTTATTTCTAGACACTTCAGCTCATAATTGGCAGGAACAATAACTGTTCTGTATAAATTGCCATTTGCTGCAGAACTCCATGGTTTCTTAATGAAGCTTTCCATAGTTGCAAACGTTGTTTGGTCCTTAAATACAACTGAATTATCACCCAACAATGCATGAAATATGGCCTTAGGTGGTAAATCATATGTTTCTTCCAATATGAATTCATATTCCCTAGAGAAATCGAATCTAAATACTTCTAGATCAGAATTTTCTGTTGGTAAAAGAGAAGATACTTTGTCTCCCTTACCATCAAAATTTAAGGAGGTTAGCTTTGCTCTTCCTTCATCACTCAAAGATTTTGCCACTTGATTAATGATTTTAAATTGTTGCAGATCCTTATGATCGGCTTTGACTTGATCTTCTATCTTGGACAAATCCTCTATGATTTCCTTCAATGTTTTTGGTTTTTCACTTGCTATGTTATTAATTAAATAAACTAATTTTTGCTTGATAAGCTTACCATCATCTAAAAATAACTTTGTTTTAATGACACCATTTATTGTGTAAAGTTTTAACAAATCATATTGCTTTTGAGCACTATAATCAACAGAGACTAAATGTCCAACAAATGCCTTAAATAAGGCTACAAAACCAAGTGCTTGCATGTAAAAATAAATATGATGACTGGTAATAAAGCATCTGCCGCTTAACTCCTGCTTTGAATTTGGTGACCATATGCATCTGAAAGATACAATGCAATATTCACCTGGTTCAACTGCAGTTTCTAATAATGCTCTCATCTGAATATCAAGGGGAACCAACTCAGGGAGATAATAGTCGGGATAATACAATCCTGAATCACCTTGAGGAGAGCATTGCTTATCGATCAACTCTTGCTCTGGTTTAGATCCATTTGATGAATTTTGGGGATAATCCTGTATAGCATCATGTAAATAATATATACCCCAATTGACAGATCCCCATATATTAGCAGTCAATGCAGTAGGTAATGATGTGGCTGCTGTTAGTCCAAAAGAAATTATAGAAGACTTAGTTGTATCTGTCATAAATGGCGGTCTAATTTGAGGAATCTGATAGTAAAGGTGCTTTTGAAAATACTTTTCATTTTTTCCTATATGATTCGATAAGTTACTTGAAGTGATAATTTGTCCAGATGAGTTTATAATCCTCGTATTTGTCAAATCACGATCGATTATTGTATTAGCAGTAGATGCAAATTCAGAAACAATGGGTGGATATCTTCCCGAGCCAATATTAAATATATCATCCCCTTCTTCACTCTGAAGTATTCTGTTTCTTTCATTTTCAAAGACTTTTAACCAAGACTTCAATTCAATTAAGGTTTCTGCTTGAAACACAACAGTCATATCGCTGGTTTTGAGTTCAAAGCAAAATCTTCTTTCTTCATTGGGGGCATATTTCACGTTGCATAAAAGAACTCCAATCTTATCTGTTTCCTGAACAAATGTTTGAGAAGGACTTAAGACTAATAAACCAAAAACTCCCCCCTTAATGAAAACCCATCTTCTGACCCAAATTGGTTTTGAAGACTTCTCCGTCCAGGTCTTCATGAACAAATATCCATGCTTCTCTAAACCCTTCTCGTCAATATCACTCAAGGTTTTATTATTGATTAAGGAAGACTTATAATCATTGATGTTGGTAGATGGAACAAATTGAAGTGCTGAACTTTCTTCGACTTGAGTTCTAGCTGCAATCATATCAGCATACAATTTGTCTATGGCTATTGAATATGAATCACACCAACTCTGGATCTTTGATATTTTATGACTTTGCTCTTTAAAGTAAGGATCGATTGAGTCATCTGCAATTGGAGTGAATTTAGCTTTCCAAATGTCTGAACTCAAGCTAACCAACATTTGATCAATTAAATTACCTAAGGCTGATAATTCTATTATTAAATCTAGGGATGCATGAATATATTCCTTTCTAACTTGGTGCAATTGTCTAGCATCTTCTATGGCCATTAAGGGATCCTTTGTTTTCGAAGTTGAGAGGTATATCTCTAAGTAAGTGTCATATTTTTCTTGACAAACTTCATATGCCTTTCTTAATTCCTTATAGCGATTAATACGCTTATTTATAACGGAACTTGTATTGTCAATATTATAATAATTTACATTCAATGCATTCAAACTCAATCCCCACAACTTTTTTAATCCTTGTAAGGTTGTATGCAAAGATTGAACAGTGTATTCTTGGTCAATTAAACCATCCTGAAGAAAAGTTGGAACTAAATGCTCTAAAAATGAATTGCAAAATGACTGAACTTCTTTAATATACGAAGGGAATTTCTTAATTGAACTGGATAATGCCACTAACCACTTTTCTATATTACTAATTTGAAAATCTAAATGGTTAACTGAAGCTCTAAAACTTGGAGAATCTAAGGCTGCTTCTTTGAAATTAACGGAAATTAACTTGAATTGTCGTGTGGATGGAGGTACTGAACTTGGGCGATTATTTGATACAACCTTTGGTTTTTGACCTAGAGAGTTACCATTTTGATCAGAACTTGATCTTCCTAATTTTTTATTATTGGTTGGGGGCGACAGCATACTCAATTTACTTAATCAATTAAACATATAAATTTCGATACCATATAATGCCTAAGCCTAACTTTGAATTATTATGCGACTTAAATCCCAATGGTTAATTGAAATCCGAAGTTACAGTAAATAGCTTTTAAAATTAATCACTTTAAAAAATATTCTAAACTTTGAATTTTCCTGCATACATTCGGCTGCTAAATTGCTTACAGGCTGTGTCTGAAACATTATTAAGCAATACCAGTAGTATATATTTAAATAATATATATATATATATATATGTCTAAACAATGCAAACAAAGTTCTTGTTAGAACATATGCGATAGTAAAATATTAATAATCAAGGAAAGTAATAGAGTTAGGAATCATAAAATAAATTAAAAAATGCAGCGATGATTATTTCTCTTTATCTCTTCTTTGGTTTATACATCGAAACACCAGAGTTAATTGGGAATCTATTAATCCCATTGCCCTGCTTTGAATTTTTACTTTGCATAATAGATTTAGAATCTTTAGATGGATCATATTCCAAAATAGGACCAAATTTAATCTCTTTCGGTTTAATGTTTTCTTTATTTGAATCTCTGGAGGAAGCAATTGATGTTGTGGATGTATTTCTTGACATTATTTGACCAGAGGGCGTTTGATGCGACTTTTGCGACGATGGTGTTCCAGCGTGTGATGGATATGGGGGCCCAATAAAGAATTGAGGTTGGGGAGCAACAGATGCACCAATATTATTGTCATTCGTATACACCAGTGGGTGATGATTTTGCTGTTGTTGTCGTTGTTGGAAAAAGAATTGCTGCTGTTGTTGCTGTTGTTGCATTTCGAATTGTCTATGAGCCAGCATAAATTGTTCTTGTAAATTAGGATGCAAACTTGAAAATGGCACAAATCCATTGCCGAGGTTAACCAACAATTGTTGTGCTTGTTGCTGTGGTGGTAGTGGTTGTGATTGTTGTTGCTGTTGGAGCTGCTGCTGATGTTGAAGCTGTTGCTGTTGTTGGAGGTGATGATATTGCTGTTGTTGCTGTTGCTGTATTTGATTTTGTTGCTGATGATTTTGTTGCTGATGATTTTGTTGCTGATGATTCTGTTGCTGCTGAACAAACAGCTCAATGAATTGCGGATTCGGGTTGAGTTGAATTTGTGAAAATGAGCCTGATTTTTGATTAAATTGATCAACAGTTGGTGCCGACATTGGTGCAGACATTGCATGCAGTGGAGCTTGAGGTGGCTGGAATCCTTGGTTCATTATACCAGGAGCTGAATGAGGAGGTTGTTGCTGAAGTGGAAGTGGTTCATCCTTTCCTGGATAACCCTGTTGAAGTTGATGATTCTGAATTTGAACCCTTAATTGCTTTTGCTGCTTTAACATATTCTTGTTATACTTCTGAACAATTTCAGCATTATATATTGGAGCAGTATGAGGACCATCAATACTGCCAACTTCTCTAACTTTATCCATATCAATTGAAAGAAAATTGGGTCTCTTATTAGGTGACTCGTGAACCTCGGATACTCTTGGGGATGGTTTATATGGTGATGAATCAGCAAGAATAGTTTCATTGTCATCTTCTAGCTCAACTTGGAGATGCTGATCTTTTTTGCTTTCTTGAATTTGAATTTGTTGTTTTATTTCATTCATTGCATCATTACTGGTATCAGTTTCATTATCAACTATATCAATTATATTTATAACCACAGATCCATTAGAATTATTTTGATTGAATTTAATATTATGTATAAAATATCCATAAATAGTAGAGTTAGATTGATTGAATTTAGTTTCTCCGTCCTTATTTTGATATAATATTTGAATTATTTTTAAATCATCAGTATTATTCTTGTATGATCCATTAATTAAAAAATTCAAATAACCGGAAAAGAAACTCTTTAATAATGGGAATTGTAAATTATATTTTTGATTCAAGAAGTCAGGATAAGCATTAACAATTTCAATATTTTCTAAGATCGGGTCTGAATTATGTGAATAAACTTTGGTGTAACTTTTCCAGCTTAACATTGATTGCGGTTGTTCAGGGGTTTCAACCTGGATCTTCATAAATGACTCAAAGAATCCATTTAATAAATTCAAAGTATTGCTTGATAACTGTGATTGAATCTGATTTGTGAATGGCGATATTGGAGTTGAGGTGGTTAATTGATTGTTATTATTATTATTCAAATTTAAATTCATATCATAATTCAAATGCCAAATAGGTATATTTAATTGCTTTAACCTTTCGGATAAGATAGAGTCTATTAATTGATTATTAAATTTAGACCGTATGGATTTCATGGGTAGCTTAGAATGAGCCACTTCACTTAAGTTAGCAAAGCTATAAATTTCAGAACTTGAAGATGTATTAATGAATTGAATTTTAAGTTCTTGTGGTGTTAAGCTATACTTGATGGCATCATCAATAGATTCAGTAGGAGGTGAGGACAATAAAGCATATAATTCTTGATCGATTATTTCATTAGTTCGAATAGAATCAAGTGATGAATCATTAATATTTGAATTGGATGATGTTTGCAATTGACTATTTGATAATAAATCATCTAATGGAGTTTGAATAAAATCCTGAATTTCATCATTTATTGAAATTTCAATTGATGATTCATTTGAAGATGGTAGTGATACTTTATGCTTCTCTAATTTATTCATCTTAGATAATCTAAATAATCGAGAAGATATTTGTTTAGATGTTCTTAAAATTCCTGTTTTATTCAAGATCATTCTAGATAAAACTTTATTCTGTGATGTGTTTTTAAGTATTGACGATGAACTATATCCTTTATGATTTTCGCGGAAATTTCTATACTTTAAAAATGATTTAATTAATATATCATCTAATTCGTCATACCATACCTTATCACCAGTATCATTGCCTGCATTTGATAAAGAATCAATAGAAAGTTTTCTTCCTTGAATTGGAGAATCAACGGTAGAGTCGATTTGAGATGCAATTGAGTTATTCGGTGAATCGTTAATGCTATGAGCTGTAACTGAAGACAATTTTCTTCTTTTAATACTGTTTCTTGATATTGATAAGTCTAACGTTGCTGTCTCTTTATGTTCTAATTTTGGCTTTATTGGAATCAATGCAGGAGCTGAAGCTAATCCAATTTTAGATTTAAACCGACTTGGAGTTTCATTAGTATTTCCTCTTACACTTAATATTAATTTATTAGGAGTTAAAAATGTATTATCATCAGATGCAGGGTTTTTTGGTTTTTTATCAATTGAATCATCATCTTCATAAATTGATGACAATGAAGTCAAATTTGGATGGCTAGCACTACCATTAGCTGAATCACTGACAAAGGTACTTGAAAATAAGCCTAAGCTGTCGTCATCTTCATCATCATTATGACTTCTTACGCTGTTATCATGTTCATTACTATCAATATTATCAAGATCACTACTATTATGAGCTAATTCTCCGTCACTCTTGGTTCGTTTTAACGAATCCATAAACTTATTAGTCAACCTAGAAGGAGTAGTGCTTGATGAAGATGACGATATCACGGTAATTGAAGGTTTCTCATTACCCAATTTCTTAGTAACACCTCCTGTTATAGCCTTGTTAAGATTATTTGCAACATTAAAGAACTTTTGTGGTGAAACTGAATTTAAAGGGGATTGGAATTGAAATGAAGGCAGAAAGCTAAGTCCAAACGTGAATGAGGGAGTTATACTATTGTGATGTTTATGAAAACTACCAGATGCACCTAAATGAGTATTAGATGATGATGTTGTTGATGAAGGTCTTGGAGTCTGAGGTTGAACTGAATTAGGTACTTGAAGATTCTGGTGCGGTTCATCAGACATCTTGACGGCTAAGTATTATTCACTTTTGAAGGGTTAATGAATGACTGCAATGAATGAAAGAGTGATACTAGTCTCTAAAGAACAGAAAGAAAGAAAGAAATGAAAAAGACTACAAATCTTTTAAGATGATGGTAAAAATAAATTTTGGCTCCAGTCTCTCTATCACCAAAATCATAAAAATATTTAAATAACAACACGAAAACGCGCTTTTTATTTTTTTGTGTAATTTAAATTAAAACCCCAAATTTTTTAAATTTGAAAGGAGGTAATATATAAAATTACATGAACATATGATAAATGAGTTTTAATTAACTACTTTAAGGAGGTAAGAGGATCTACGAGTGTATTTGTTTGTGTTTTATGTTGTGTATATGGAAAAAAAATCAATTTGAATTTTAATAAAGATTATCCTAACCCTATGCAGTAAAAGTCCTGTTTCTTTAAAGTCTAAATTTGAATATGTAAAAATTCTTCAACTATTGCATCGCATAATCCAGGTTGCTGTTCTTCATATCTTTGAAAGTCTTCCATCAATGAAACTATCGACTTTCTGGTGTCTTCAGCCCTGGCTCTTTGATAGACATTCTCCAAACATGAAAATAATATCTTTTGTCCATTAAGTTGAACTGTTGTATGAACTGGTGTAGGAGACGATGATTGAATCTTTGGACTTTCAAGTACAGGTGATTGACAACTGCTAGATTTATTATCTGGCTTCTTATGAGATTGCGGCGATATTAATGGTGTTATTGGAATAGTATTAAGTTCAATTTTATTAGAACTAATTATTGGTTGCTTATTTATTGTTTGAAATCGCCATTGAATACCATTTGAATTGTTACTATTCTTATCATCTTCATTTGTTTGTCCGTCTACCCATTGATGATTAGGTTTCTTAGCCAATTGGCCTCTTCTTTCAAGTAATTCATTCTTATTGGCAATTATTCTAATTAAATGATTTTGTGCTGTAGTAGTATGATGACTACCTTTAGTTATAAAATGATGTCTTAATAGTTTTGCTGCAGTTGGTCTAATTGAAGGATCTTTTATTAAACAATACTTCACAAAATCTTTAATATTTTCACTATAATTAACACCTACTAAAGTTGGTGGTTTCTTTTTAGGAATTTCAAATAAAATCTCCATAGGGGCAAATTCCGATAAGGGTGGAGAACCAGTAATTAATTCAATCGTTGTAATTCCAGTCGACCAAATATCAGCTTTTGCATCATATCCAACATTATTATGTTGACCACCATTTTTACCTCTTGTTATAACTTCAGGAGCCATCCAAAATGGAGTACCAACAAATGTTTTCTTTTTCAATCTAGTTAATGTTATTTCTCCACTAACTCCAAAATCAGCTAATTTAATTTGACCCTTTTCAGTTAATAAAATATTTGCCAGTTTGATATCTCGATGAACTTTATTCTCAGAATGTAAATAATGTAACCCTTTTAAAACATCTCTAATAATATATGTAACCAATATTTCTGGTAATTGCTTATAAACTCGTAATAAATCTGCACATGAGCCACCACCACAATATTCCATTACAATAAACATATTCCAATTTTGTAAAAAAGTTTCAAAATATTTAGTAATAAATTGACTACTTAATCGAGATAAAAAATGTATTTCTTGAGTTAAAACTTTAATATCTTCGTTGGTTTCCAAATTAACAACTTTAATTGCAACTATTGTGGATGATTTTTTATGAGTTGCTTTATAAACATCTCCAAAATTTCCTTTACCAATACAAAAATGAAATTCATAATCAGAAGGAGTAGTATCACCAGCGATATTGGAAAGTTCACGAGATAACGATAGTGAAGAGGATGAAGTAGATGATGGAGATTTAACTTCTAATTGAATTGATCTAGGATTCATATTCTACTAGTGCAGAACCTTATTTGACAAAGTAAAAGTAATAAAAGAAAGGAGCTATTTTTAAAAAAAAAGAAAAAAGTAGGAAATAATATTTACAAACAAAAATTTTTGTTTTTGTTTCGCAACCACAAATGCAAAAGGCGGGACTTCCTTAAATGGATAAATTACAATTTGAATATATCTTATATATATATTATTTATACAAATCCACCACTAAGTTTTAAACTTCTTATTTTCCAATATTCAACAGCTTCATCAGTCAATCCAATATCTTTTCTTAAATCCTTTATATCATCAATTTTACAACCATTTAAGATCAATATTTCGGAAATAACAAATAATTTTTTAGAACTGGTTAAAATTAAATCATCTTCATTAGTTTCAACAAATTTTCTTAATGAATATTCAAAGATTGATATTATAACAAATTCTTGTTTATTGGGGATATTTATTTGAATCTTAAGATCAATGTCGGCTCCACAACTTATACTTCTTAAGACTTCTGGTATATCAATTTTTTGAATTGCTTTAATTAATATATTATTAATATCCGGTAATATTGATTTATATTTCTTTTCAACATGCTTCTTCTTAATAAATTCTAATCTTTGCTCATCGGTA
Source organism: Scheffersomyces broadrunensis (assembly GCA_030563665.1). Lineage (NCBI taxonomy): Eukaryota > Fungi > Ascomycota > Pichiomycetes > Serinales > Debaryomycetaceae > Scheffersomyces > Scheffersomyces broadrunensis. The sequence continues at coordinate 567,187 of JAJMJS010000001.1, read as the reverse complement.
ACATTCGGATTTATTTTTTCATTTATTGGTAAATTTTCTTCTAAATATTCATTGACTTTTCGATTATTAATATAATTTAATAACATTTCACTTTCATTTTCAAATTTATCTAATTTTAAAGATCTAATTTTAGTAATATGAGATCCGATACTTCTTTGACATGATGCACATCTAACACAGAAGCAAGCTAATGCATTTATAGATATCCATTCAATTGTATCAGTAGATCCACAATCTAAGCATTTATTATTATCACTATCAGGAATTGTCTTTACAAAATTTAAATAATCTCGTTCTTGTTCATCTTTATGCTTAATAGATGAAGTAATTGAAATTGGAGAAATTGACCTATCTAATTCTTCACCAGATTTAGCCAAAGGTAAAGGTTGATGAATATGAACTGTTTTTAATTTTGAAAATATCTTTTTAGACTTACCACCACCACCATTGTTATTACTATTACTTTGTTCGCTATAGCTTTCTTTTAATCTTGTTGTATCAACTATTTGACCAGCATTATATAAAGATTTAATCCATTTTGATCTATCATTTTCATCTAATGCTTGAAATACATGTTTATTACCGGTAGATGTTAAAATTTCAAAACAATTTTGCCTTCTATCATAAGTTACAGGTTTAATATTTGATAAGGCAATTTCAATAGGCTTATTGATTGGTGATCTACCTTTCCTCCAATCGGAATATTCAATTAATAAACCTTTATTAAGAACAACCCATTCTTTATGCCATCCAGGTTTACCTTGACCTCCTAAAGTATATAATATGCCACTCTTTTCCCCTTTTTCTTCTTCATTTATTATACTTGGCGACTCTAGAATTGATCCAGATGATGCTGGATTATTATTATTGTTATTGTTATTGTTACTGCTACTGCTATTCAAATGATCATAATTACCGGAAAATATAAACTCAATATTATCCATATTTGCTAATACATCATCGGTATTATTAGGTCCTATTATTGAAGGGGATGAAGGAGTATCGGAATTTGTAGAAGAATTTGATGTATTTGAACTTGAATGAGATGACATTTGAGTTGATAATGTATAATTTAATTTATTATATCTTATAACATTAGCCAATTCTTCATTTGATTTACAAGCTTCAATCATTTGACGAAATTGATATTTTTCACTATTAAATCTTAATAAAGCATTTAAATAAATTTTATAATTATCGCCAATTAAATCTTGACTTTTCTTTAAATCTTCAAATAATGCAAAATTTAATAATCGAGGAGAATGGGAATCAAATGGTAAATTTATAAATTTAAATAAACTTTCAAGCAAATGATTAATATATTGATTATTGGTTACTTGATTTAATCGATTTAAATAATCAAATTTTGATAATTCAAAGGCTTTTCTTTTAATTAATAATTTTGATTCTGGTCTTTCCTTTTCATTACTTAAATATTTATTTAGCCAACTATAATATTCTTTTGAATTACTTTCAAATTGTTTACGATATTGAAATAATTCATTATTTGACAGTAAATTACCAGCTGAATTTGAAGAAGAATTTAATGAAGATGATGAAGATGATGATGAATTTTGTTCGCTCAAATTATTATTGCTTAAAGTTTGAAATATTTTTAAAATTAATTTTGGATCACATACATCTCTTAAAAAGAATTTTAAATTTTTTTCAAATGGTTCAAATACTAATTTTATTATAGTTTCAAAATCTTTCGTAAATCCAAATTGCTTTAATAAACTATTAAATTGTAAATCAATTAAATTTCGGATTAATTCAATTAATTTAAGTTTAGAATGATGCAATTTTTTTACTATTATTTCAAGACTCTTTATTTCATCATTAAATTGATGAAAATTTTTCTTAATTAGATTAAAATTAGTTTCGTATTTAGTTAAACTATTTCTAAATTCAGGCCCATCTTCAAGATTAAATGTAAATTCCTTTTTAAAATCACTAATTTTAAAATGTTTTGAAGTGCCATGATGATTATGTTGAGAAGTAATTGATTTTTCTTCTGATGTTGATATTGATATTCTTCTTTCTTCATGAAATTTCGGTTCAGTAAATTCATCAATCCATATACTAAACTTTAATAAGAAGGTATATTCATCAGTAATTGAATCTAATTCCCATAATGAAATATTTAATTTATTATTATTTATAAAATTTCTATCAAATGAATCATTAATAATTAATCTTTGAATTGACAGTATTGATTTATCAAGAGGCAAATCTGAATAATCTATTTTTGATACTTGACATTTTATGTCTTCTTTATTTTCATATAATATATGTCTAATTTGATCAATTTGATTAATTTCAGCTTTGGTTTTAACTATCACTAAAGATTTTGAAGGATTAATACTATCATCAGACGATGTATGAATTGATACATTTAATTTCAATTTATTATACAATGGATTGATACGAATTAATAATGGTATAGAATCATCCTCATTAAATGGATTTTGAATATATTGAATTAATTCAGGAATAATATTTTGAGTTTCAGTTATAATCTTATCAATAGATGTGACTTGAGAATTATCTTCATTCAACAGAATAGAAAAACGAATAGAATCAGATTCATCGGTGAACAGGACTTTGTTTAATGATACTTTGGAGTCTTGAGTTTCGTTGTATGGGAATATAAGACTAGCTATTGAAGTCATTTAGGGTGAACTAATTGTAATTATTTATTGATTGTTTTCCATATATGTAAATTTTTTTTGTAACAGGAAGAAAATAAAAATTATTAATAATTAATAAAAATAAAAAAAATAATAAAATATCAGGCTTAGTATTTAATTAAATCAATTGAATTAATAAATGGATATTAGTGTAAATGAATGTATTTAATATCTATTAATGATTATATCGATCATCAAAAGTTGACTACATTTCTAAAATTATCATCTCACTTTTTTTTTCTCTCCTTTGTTGTTTTAACTATCTGCCTAAACTAAAAATACAACGTCTCCCAACGCCTTGATTTTTTTTTTTTTATTATTTTCTTTTTAAAAAATTTATTTCTTTCACCAATTTCATCTCATTTCAATTCAATTTACTTCTTAAATTTAATTCACAAAAGATTATATTTATCTAGAGATACAAATAATATCTTATTATTCAAACTGGTAAAAAGAAATTAAAGAAAAAGAAAAGATGCGATTTCTGTGGATCGAACACAGGACCTTCAGATCTTCAGTCTGACGCTCTCCCAACTGAGCTAAAACCGCTTACTTTTTTCAAAATATGTTGGCCAGTGCTTCGACTCCTACTTAAATCATGTGATAAATATCACGTTTAATTATATGCAGGATAGTGTTTTAATATGTATTGGCCATTTAGTTAAATACTTCTAATCCGAATTTGCTCAGAAATCAATGATTCAAGTGGAACTCTTTGCTCTTTTAATACCCAATGTGATGAATATGCAAAACATCAAGTGAAAATTTTCCTTTCTCGATATATTTGCAGTTTATCAAATCAGCATATTATTATTATTATAATAATTATCAATTATTATTCAAGAGTCATATCACTCTTAATCTTAAGTGTTACTTTGAATGCATTTATTTTTACAGACTTGATCAGTAGTCCCCATTCTTATTTAAATGTCTATTTCTTGAATTGGAGATATTAGCAACATCGTTTATGTCGACAATATTAAATTGATTATTGGCAGTGATTTCAACATTGATGTGATCGATTTCATTGCTGATGAAATACCAGTTACTGCCACTGATAAGCGGTTCAAGGGGTATTGCAGGTTCATGTTAGAAGATGATTCGATTGGGCAATCAGAGATAAAAATATATGTAAGGTATATAATGTTTAACCCAATTATGATTTCTTAAACTTTGAGAACTTGAAAAATTTTGCAACAAAATTATAACTATCTTGTAAAACAAATATATTAGTTTCAGACTCACATTATGAAATACATTTATATTTGAAGATAATACATCTATACTATTTAAAAAGAAATAGTAAAAATAAAAATATAAACCCACGGCGGGAGTCGAACCCGCAATCTTTTGATTAGAAGTCAAACGCGTTAACCATTACGCTACGCAGGCGAATTTGTTGCAAGAAAAATGCTCTGGTTTTTGGCACCGGAAAACCTCTTGCCTATTTTTTGGTACGCGCACAGCCTTTTGGGAATTAGAATTGATTGTAATTCATCTAATCTTGATGGAAACTAATTTTAAATTGTTGTGAAAGGTTTAAAGGTAACAGATATTCAATTAACGATAAAGCTTTGAAGTATCTACTAGAAAAATTGTTTTATTTTTTCAAAATATTATAAAATCTTATAGTATTGTTAAAATTTCGCAACAGACCAAAAATATTTTTTATTTTGTGGCAAATGATGAAAACAATAAGATATTAGAAAAGCTCCAGTTTTAACACGGAACCTTTCTTCAAAGGTCCTCTTACCAACCACAACATTGTATTGGATATTCTCAATAATATTAATGCTAGAACTATAAGCACTTTAGAAAAAAATTGACAGTAGATTAAACTGAGGTATATTTTGAACCTAATACACATACATCAACATAAAACAATGAGATATAAGTATGCTAACAAATTGAGATTACTTATTTAATATATTAGTGATACTTAATAGCTATTAAAATTTTCATGATTTAATTAGTATAATAAATTTAAAGATTGTACCAATTTTTGCGCATTTAAATTTTCCTAGACTTGTAGGAAAAATTAAGTACAACAAAATAAATCAAAAACATGTTGACCCTAACGACTGAAGCTTTCGCATAGATAATTTAAATCTTACAATGCTTTGATTTGATATTTTCATAAATGCTAAATAAGTAAGTGGGAATACATAAATTCAACCTATTGAACTAAATCAATATCTTTAGACGCGTTTTTAAACACTTTCCATTCTTTATAGATATTGATTGACACACCATTAACCTTCTGCTCTAACTTGCCGTCATCCTCAAGCAATAAAGAATCATTAACTTCAATTACCAAGCTACCATCTGACATTAAGAGCAATACAATAAACTCTTTATTAGTTTCTAGATCTCTTACTTTAGCAGAATCTATAAATTTACCAATTTTGTAGATAGACAAGATGCTATGAGTTGGTTTCTCTCTTTCAACTTTATGTGCACGGAAATCAAATTTAGTCATCTTAAGCTTATCAAAACTTGCATGGAATGAAGAATTAGATTGCTCAATTATAGATGGTTCTAATGTAGTATACTTGAAGTTTCCATTTTCGACATTACTCAATTCACTTATTATAGTTTGAAATCTTGACTTATTTGAATCTTGAAATATTGAAGTCGAACTTGCAGCAACCATCTGTGAACTTATATTTGATAATGATATAATTGTTTGTGACTTTTTTAGTAGTTGTTGATTCTGTTGAATTTGTTGTTTTTTGAGTTCGAAATAAATAGTTGATGTATCAAAACTTTGATGTGGTATAGATAAAGTTGATTTTTGAGCTTTCACTTGTTCTCCTCTCTTCTTAAGACCTCTGGTACCAAGTATTAAATTCATATTTCTTTCTTGAAGCGGCAATCTTGGCTTCTTAGATTGTTGTTGTTGTTGTGGTTGACGTTTTTGATTTTCATTGGCGGTTATCACATTCAATTGTTTCCTCCTCTTCATTTGTTTTATATTTTCTTCTGATCTCAGTTTGTAATCCTCAAAAGGATCACCAGACCTGTTCTTATACATGATTGAGGTTTATCATTAATGATTGGTCTAGTTATTATAACTAGTTGTGTTTTTTATATACAAATCAAAACAAAAACCCAAACTTATATGCAGTACCTTTAAATTGGTAGCGGAGTGTCTCAAATACTACAATTTATTATACACGAGATAGTTCATACATTTATTGAAGCATATAAAATTTATATGCGCTATACGAGAAATAGCAATTTTAATAAAAGCGGAAAATGATATAATATTGTATACTCTTCACCTGGTGAAATATATCGCATATACGCCAGTTTCTAATATGCTTCGATTTCACCTTTATAGTTGTAGAATTTACCAGTATCTTCTTTAGTTAAACCTTCAATTAATGAAATAATACCAGCAGCACTATTTTGAGGACTAATAATTGAACTCTTAATCGCTTCTAGGAAAGCTGTATCCTTAATATTGTCAAGAGCAGCCTTAGCCATATCAGTATCAACAGGACCAGGGTGAATTGGAACAACAATGAAATCTTCACCTGACAATTCTTTAGTTAATTGAATAACACTGAAGTTCAAAGCAGCCTTGGATTGACCATAGGCAGTGGTAGATAATGGTAAGGGTTTACCGATCGATCCAGCAACTGAACTAATAAAAGTAACTTTTCTTGTCTTCTTGGCTAGCAAATATTTATAAACCTTTTGTAAAGTTAAAAGGGGGCCCAAAGTGTTAACCTTGTAATGATACAACCAAGTAGCAGTAGAAGTTTCCAATACACTGTCTAAAGAATCAGCAACACCAGAATTGGCAATATAAACATCGACACCGTCAATTCCAATTTCCTTTAATTGTGAATCAACTGTTTCAATTGATTTTTCATCAGAAACGTCCAACTTAATAATATGAATATTGCTGAGTTTAGTAGCCAATTCCTTTAATTCAGCTGAATTAGATGGATTACGGGTAGTAGCAATAACAACATTCTTAGGATTTAATTCAGCATATTGTTTAACTAACTGGAAACCAATACCCCTGTTACCACCAGTAATGAAAATAGTTTGAGCTGACATGTTTAAGTTTGTTAATTGAGTTGTATAGAATTAAATAGTAGTATTACTATAAGACATAAGAATTGATGAAATTAGAAAAGATAAAGAGTAAAGTTTATATAGTTTTTTCTTTGGTAATAGTTGTCCAAAGTTGTTGCAAAAATTCTACTTGAAAATTAGTAAGCTCGGTCTTGAAAAAAGAACCATACAGCAATACATTATAATAATCACCGAGATTATTTACAAATTAATCTACTGATATATATATTGTGGCGTACTTCAATACTTTGATACTTTACTAGAGCCGAGGGCAACATGTTTCTACATTTATCTATTAGTTACTATTTTTAATTATTAAAATACTAACAAATAAATAGTCTATTTATTAACCGTATGAAATTGTGAATTATTAGATAATGAAGATGAAGCCGTCGATGATTCTTCTCCTATTGAATCTGATGATTCGTTAGGTGTACCAAGAACGGGCGATCTAACTAATGGTGAATGAGGTAGAGAGCTAATACCTTTATTCCTTGCACCCAATCTAAATTGATTTTTATCCATTGATTTAATTCTTTGTAAGTCAGGCCTTGAACCAGCATATCTTAATAAAAACAGTTCATTTGATACTGAAGATGAAGTAAACTCACTTAAATCAGAATCATTGTCATTATACTCAGGAGCTATATCATCAAGATTACCATCCATTTCATCATCATCATCAACGGCTTGTTCATAAGTTGGAATTCTACATAATTTATTAACATCAATTTGAGGATGAGTATTATCTTCAAAAAAGTTATTTAGATTTTCAGATGAATTATTAGTTGAATGTAATGGTGTATTCTCTTGTGATCTAAATTGTTCATATAAGCTTTGAGGTAAATTCATATCATAAACTCTATCATAAACATGCTCTTGATATAACGGTGGAGCTTCATCCTCACGATCTAATTCATTTTCAACTAATGTTCCATCTTCTGTATCTGAGACATTTGGAGTTTGATTACTAGACGTTGGAGTCGAATTTCGATCTTTTTTAAATAAAATATCTTGCCGATTTTTGTCTTCTTCAATTAAATGTAAATTATTATGATCAATATTAAAATGATTAGCAATAACGTTACCAGAATGGGAACTTATATATACACATATCGGTAAATTAGCTCTTAATTCACTAACATGACCTTCTTTATTCTTTAGTTGAATGGAGATTCTGATTCTATGTTTAACTTGAATATAATTATTTTTTAATTCACAGCTTTGAGTTAAAGTACTTAAACTATTTGGCACTTTAAATAAAGTAGTTAAGCACCATTTATCGTCACCTAATGTATCTGGTGGAGGAATTTGTAATTCTTGCTTACCTAATATTAATTCGTATTCTGGAGATTTAAGTTTATCATGGCAAGCATGATAATGCTGCACCAAACATCCGGAAATAGCTTTTAATTCTAATCCTTTAACTAATGGAACAACAACAAGATAAATAGGAATAGTTGAACCAATAGCCACACCCTTTTTAGCAATTGATATATGATACTGCAATTTATTGGGCCATGTATTTGAAATTTCGATAGAATCAATTAAATTCATATTCAAAGGATTTAAGGTTCTTATTATTCTAATATACCTAGATATAGTGATAGGCTTCTCAAAGGTACCACGACATATTGTGCATATCAACTTATATTGAGTTTTTGCTGTAGATAGTCCTTCAACTGTTTCACATACATTAGTAGGTAAAAATACTTTAAAAGGTAAATTATAATTACCTTTTGGTAAAAGATATGAATGATTATGAGTAGGTCTGACATTACTAAATGGTGTACCATCAATTCCACTTTCAGGTAGCTTCAATAGTGAAGAGGAGGATGAGGTAGAATTCAACTTTGGATGAGAATTAGTTCTTAAGAATGATGGTCTTTCTGATTGATTCTTGGATTTCAATGAATCTATTTTCGAATATTGTATTACATCGTCACCATAATTACCAAATTGAATTTCACCTTCAGAACTTGTTAATAGATTATCCCATTCTACTTTTAATGTACAAAATCTATCTATTACTTGTTCAATAATTAATCCACTCGATAATCTTTTATAATATTGAACATTGAACTCTCCAATTAAGCTAAGCTTAATGCTTCTAACATGAATATCATCTGGAGTTGATAACTTAACATTACCTTCAAATGGAACATTTTCAACTTCAGATTCATTTCCTTTAAGTAAGATTAAATTCTTATGATGTGATCTCAATTTCATATCAAAAAATGATAGGTTCAAGTTATGATGATCAAACATTATGGATAACGCCTACCAACTCCTGTTACAAGAATATGTATATATACAGAAATGGTCAAAAGTATATATTTTGATATTAATGGTATGCAAAAACAATCAAACCTCCTGTTACCTCTGTATGGCTATAAATATTTCTTGCAGCAATTGACAAGTATATATCAAATTATTATCTTTTGATTCAAGTCTCTTGATGATTCAAATTTATCATCGATATTTAGGATGAATTTTACATGAATTTGAAATTAATGGCCCTTTTATTTGGTTTAGAACGTTCACACTTTCTAAATTTGAAGTATCATGACGGTCCCCACGCAAAATCATCAGGTTTTTTTTTGCGTGTTACTTGTTGCTAAAAAAATAATTTTTGTATTTTTCCGCTTACACCTTTCAAAATCAATTTTTTTTATAAAACATCATATGTTTGTCTGTTTATTATTTTCTATTATGGTCTATTAATTTATCTAATTTACAATCGAATCGAAATTGGCAAAGAATTGTTCTACGACTTCAACACTCCAAAATTCCCCAGAACTCTTTGCAAAGGCTAAATGGCCACCTAAATCAGTTTCAACCATTGATAAATAGGGATTATTTATAACATCTAACCATGGTAATCTAACACTAACAGCAGGATCATCAGTCGAATTTATCATTAATGTAGGAGTCTTTATATTAACAAGCGAATTAACAGGATTAGCAGCTCTATAATAGGAAAAAGCATTAGGATGACCAACAGTATGACAAGTAAATAAATTATCAAATTCCCAAACATGTCTAATCTTAAGACATTTAGCTAACGATTCTTTTGTAAATAATTCAGGATCATGACTATGTAAATCTTCAAAATTATTTTTAATGATTTTTGCTAAAAATTGGGATAACGCAGGACTGAATAAATAAGATCCAGACCAACTTTGCGTTAAGTGATATCCACTATCGACTAAATCCCAAGCACAACCAACAAAACATGCAGCCTTAACAAGATCATCATGTCCTTCTTCTTTTCCTTCTGCACCTAAGAAATTAGCTAATAATACTGAACCAAATGAGAAACCAACAGCATAAATTGGTCTACTTGGATATCTTTTCTTAATTTCAACTAATACTTCTTTGACATCATTAATAGATAAAGCTGTAAATAGTTTTTCCGTTGTGATCTTAGTTCTACAACACCCACGAGCATTTATAACAACAGTATCCCATCCATGTCCAGTCTTTTTGTTGATAGAATCAGCTAAGTTTCTAATTAATGGTTCATGACTTCCTCCACCTAAACCATGAAGAACAACAACAATTGGTTTGGTAGATTTTGAATCTTGATTAGGAAGTTGCCTTGATTTCAATTCTTCGATGGAAAAATATCTAGTTCTAGGATGTAATCTTGGAAATCCCTTTGGGAAAGTTTCATCATGAAGTTTCTTAAACTCTTCTTTGCTCTCAGGTGGGGGAATAACCCAATCTAATGAACATATACCTCCATCACTATAATTGAAAAGTTCACGTCCATAATAAATTAAGAATTTTTTAGAAGTATCGACACTAGTATAATACAAAGTTTGCAATACACCATTGAATAAGAAAGGATTTAACCAAAGTTTCTTGGATGGGTCAATTAATGGCATATCATTTCTAATAAATTGACTAAATTTTAATGGACTCTTATCCTTTGTCTCTAACAAAATAGATTTGTCATCATCAGCTTGATGAATTTTGATGCTGGCTCTAAACCCCCAACCTAAGATACCCATATTGATGAATACCCTGTTATAGCTGAATCTTTTTTAGTAACAATAGGATCGTATGTTATTTAAATATGGTTAAAAAACGAAAAATTTCTGTTGGCAGTTTTGGTTAACGCCGGCTTTGTGTCATATCATTGTAAAGAGCTCTAAATTTACATTGTACCGAGGTTAAATATAAATTAACTTAGTTTGAGATAAAGATTAATATTAATCTAATCTAATCAATAAAACCAGTAAATGCCACATCTATCATGCAGTAGTTAGATTTAAACGTTTATAGCATAGTTATTAAAATTAATTAATTAATGGCATACGTTATATTTAAAAATTGTACCCTTGCTCATGCCAACAAAATTCATAAAAGCTGAAAAAACTAAACAAAAACTAAAACAATCGGACTGTCCATATAAAAATACCTAAAAAAAAAAAGTAATTACCTGCATTATATCTTTTCTTTTAATTTATCTTTTCTTCTAATTGAAGCAGCTCTAATGGCATCCTTTGACCTTTCAGATGATATGCTATTGGCTATATGGCCTCTATCATCTAATTCAACCGAACCTGGACTTTCGAATAACGATACTTGACCTGCTAATAATCCTAAAGTTTCTAAGACCTGGGAAGGCTCATTTAAATGAGAAGTAGCAATAGTCTTCTTTGACGCTGGACCAACGGCTACTGGGAAAACTCCATAAGTACCATATTCATTTTTAGGTAATTCTTTTAACTGCCATTCATTTTCAATATCTTTTAATGATCTAAACATATCTTCATCAGTTAAATCATCTCCAAGACATAACATAAAATCAGGTAATTTACTTAACAGTATATCATCTTTAGTTTTCTTAACAGGATGAGGATCTTGCTTAGCACCATGGGGATTTAAGGCAAGTCTCTTAACAATTTCTCCTTTATTAACAAATTTTGGTCTAACTTCAATATTTGCTTTCCCAGTCATAACTTCTATATCATATTCGTTGGCAACAGTTTCAATTAATTGTTTATAACATTTCTCAGCTTGGAATGATCCCAATTCGGGATCAGCACGACGATAATGCCAAGTTAATGCTACTTTTTTTATTTCAATATGAGTTCCAGGAGTTTTTTCAGTGTAATATTTGAAAACTTCTTCAACTTTTGCTTGCCACGACATATCAAATGATGCTGCTAAATTAACCCATTCAGTAGATCCAATATCTTTCATAAAACATCCATGTTCTGCACTTAATCCGATATTTTTAGATCCTAACCATTTATCTAAAAAGGCTTGGTCTCTACCTGAAATAATCCAAATTTGATTCTTTGGATCAGACGATAATTCATCTAAAATTTCATGCAATCGAGATGATGGTATAGCTGCTGCTGGATCTTTTACAATTGGAGTCAAAGTACCATCATAATCAAATAAAAATAATCTTCTTTTACTATTCAAATAATTATTCAATAATAATGGACGATTTAAAGCTGGAATATAATGAGATTGATGAGTATTAATAACATGATCCATTAAATGGCTTAAGAAATTAGAAGTCCAAGTTTGAATAGTATTTGCGGTGACTTGCTTATATAATCTTTCCTGTAAACTTTGTTTATCATTTTCAGACATATTAAAACAATCGTTAATTTTCTTGGCAATACCAACAGAATCCCATGGATTAACTAAGATTGATTCATTTAATACAGAAGCTGTACCCGTGAATTCAGATAAAATTAATGGAGAATTATTTTTTTCTTGACAAATAACAAATTCCAATGCAGTTGTGCTCATTCCATCTCTAACTGAAGTAATTAATGCTAAGTCTGCCACTCTTAATAAAGCAAAATATTCATCCTTATCAATTCTCATTTGATAATTCAATACAGGGGAATAATTTAAATTACCATATTCACTGTTGATATGATTAACCAATTCAGCTACTTTTTGTTCAACTTTGCCACTATGAGAATATCCAGGACTTGAAACTTGAATCAATACAACTTTATCTCTCCATTCAGGATACATTTGTAAGAACATTTCGAATGCTTGTAATTTTTGAGCTACACCTCTTACTTTATCTAACCTATCTCTTCCCACAATAACCTTCTTACCATTGTAAATCTCTTTAAGAGCATTTACTTTATCTTCAATACCACCAACAAAGGCATCATGAGTAATTTTTTTGGTATCAATTCCAATTGGTAATGTTTCAACTGAAATTGCAGTGCCATAAGATAATACTGAATTGGAAGTAACTTCATAACCCAAGACTCTTGCACAACATGATAAGAAATGTCTTTGAAATGATTCACTTTGAAATCCAATTTTATCAGCACCTAGCATCCCATCTAATAACTGACTTCTCTTGGAAAGACATCTAAAATACTCAGAGGATGGGAATGGTACATGAACGTATAGTCCAATGTAGGCATCAGGGAAATCCATTCTTAATAATTGTGGTAATAATAATAAATAATAATCATGAATCCATATTATATCACCAGGCTTGTAAATAGCTTTAATTCTATTGCAATAAACTTCATTGAACTTAACATAATCATGCCACGCTTCAGCTTCAGCTTTGCCATCTGAGGCTTGACCTTGAATATAATGGAAAACTGGCCAGAGAACATCTTCAGGAAATTTCCTCCATCTATGTTGATCTTTTCTTAATAACCAAACAGGATGAATATTATCTGACTTACAAGCCTTGCGAATCTTGCCTTCCACTTCTTCCTTTTCCTTATCATCTAAATAAAGTGAATCATCAATTTCACTTACACTTTGATTATTATGAGTAGACTTATTAATAAGTTCACCAGTCCAAGCAATCAAATGACTTTCCCATTCAGTATGTTGATCAAGAAAGAAATGCGATGAATACAAAGCTGAATTACCTCTTACTGATTCAACTGTCCAATTGTGTTCACCAGTCTTATAATCATAATTATTGTAAATTTGAGTTGGTAATGATGTCATGACATTTAAGACTCTACCTGAAAGTTTTAATTTTGGATTACCATCCTTTGGCGAAATTGGTTCAGTATCACAAGGATAGGCAAACAACTGATCAAGTTCAGACATAATTTAACTATTATAATGGTTCGTATCTTCAATTGTCATGATCTTTTGCTCAAATATCCCTGTCAAATTTATACTATTTGTTGGCTGGGTGGTCGATATCATTCCACAAAGGGATGTGTGCAGGAGATAAAAAACGTACAATTGCTACAATTTTAATTTTAAATTAAACTTTTTTTTTTTAAATAATAAATTTTCAAATTTTTTTTCCTATTTTTTTATATATAATTAATCCATAAACCCGTACCTTCAATAAAAAAGTAATACATTTATATACGTTAAGAAAATAGAATACACTAGAAAGTTGAAAAATAAAATTTCATCTTTCATAAAATTAAGCTTTTCCACAAAAAAGAATCAATAAAAAAGTATTTCTAATTAATTTATTCAGAAGCTTGAACTTCAGAAGCAACTTCAGATTTCTTATATTCTTCAAAAGCAGTTAAAGCATCTTCAAAATGATTATTAAATAATTCATCATCTTCTAATAATGCTAAAATTTCTTGATTATCCAAATCTAACATCATACCTGTAATTTTACCAGCAGCTTCTGGTTCTTGAGCCTTACCAGTAGAAACAATCTTTGGATATAACTCTTCACCTAAAATTCTCTTTTGTTGATCTGGTGGAGCACTTGCAAGGATAGCACCTAAATCTCTTTGTGGACGACCACCTTTTTGTTGACCACCACGATTATTTGGGAAGTAACCACCTCTTTGTTGACGTAAGTTTTGTTGACCATTGTTAAAATCTGGATAGCCTTGAGGTGGTAAACCATAAACTGGAATTGGTTGACCGTTAGGATTTGGTCTTGGCCATTGTTCTGGACCACCGAATGGTTGACCTCTTCTCATAATCATTTGAGGAGGATTTGGACCTGGGAATGGAGCATTTCCTCTACCATTTGGAGGGAAGAAACCTTGTTGACCATAAAACATTGGTGGAATAAATTGACCTGGAATACCACCAGTAGCAGCAGCATTTTGCATTCTCATTTGATTACGAGCTTGGATTTGTTGTTCTAATTGAGAACGTCTAACATCCTTTCTTTGAGCTAAAGCAACATATAATGGTTTACCATATAACATTCTTTGGTTCATTTCAGTGATAGCTTTAGTAGCTTCTTCTGGAGAAGAGAAACAAACAAAACCAAAACCTTTAGATTTACCAGTTTCATCAACCATAACTCTGGCAGAAGTAATACCACCGAATGGTTTGAATTCTTCTTCTAATTTTTCAGAATCAATAGTATCATCTAAGTTTTTAACAAATAAGTTAACACCTTGATACTTTGATAATTTTTCTAATCTAGTAGATTCATATTGCTTTTTTAATTCTTCAATTCTTTCTCTCTTCTTCTGGGCTCTACCAACATAAATCTTTTGACCATTGATTTCTTTGTCATTTAATTCTTCAACAGCTCTAGTGGCAGATTCATGAGCAGAGAAATTAACAAAACCAAAACCTTTTGATTTACCTTCAGCATCCTTTTCTAAATAAATAGAAGTAATGCCTCCAAGTGGTTCAAATAATTTTTTAAATTCTTCTTCAGAAAATTCTAAATCAATGTTTTTAACATAAACATTAGTGAAATTAGCTTTCATTTCTTCAAATTTAGATTCACGATCTTTT
This sequence comes from Scheffersomyces broadrunensis, assembly GCA_030563665.1. Classification (NCBI taxonomy): domain Eukaryota; kingdom Fungi; phylum Ascomycota; class Pichiomycetes; order Serinales; family Debaryomycetaceae; genus Scheffersomyces; species Scheffersomyces broadrunensis. The sequence continues at coordinate 551,708 of JAJMJS010000001.1, read as the reverse complement.
TTAGAAATATGCTTACCAACAAAGACTTCACGATCATTTAATAACATACCATTAACATTATCAATAGCAGCTTGAGCAGCTTCACCAGTTTCATAATGAACAAAACCAAAACATTTGGATTGACCAATATCATCAGTGGCGACTTTACAAGATAAAATTTTACCAAAAGCTGAGAAAGTATCATGTAAAGCTTTGTTATCAATAGCAGGATGTAAATTCTTAATGAAAATATTACCATCACCACTTCTTCTAGCAGCAGGATCTCTTTGAGACCACATAATTCTACATGGTCTACCTTCAATTGGAGTATAATTCAATTCTTCAATAGCTTTTTCACCATCATCTAATTTATGATAATTAACGTAAGCGTAACCTAAAGATTTCTTGGTAACAGCATCACGACAAACTCTAATAGACGAAACTTGACCGATTGGAGAAAAGATTTCGAATAAAGTAGCTTCATTAATGTTAGTGTTTAATTCACCAACGTATAATGAAGCAGAACTGTCAGCAACAGAAGCAGAATCAATTTGTTCTTCACCTTCAGCAACAACAGGAGCAGCATTTTCTTCAGAAACAGCAGCTGGAGCATTAGAGTCAAGGGTTAACTTTTCTAATGATTCTTGAACAGCGTCAGCGGCAGACATCTTGAGATTTTTTTTTTGGGGATTTTTTAATATATGATTTAACTTTTTTTATAATAAAAAAAGGTTAGAAGTTTTTTTTTTTATACTTTTTTTTAGTTTTTATATATTCTATTCTAACAAGAACACGTCTATTAAAATAAAATTACTTTTTAAAAATATAGGTTTGGATTGGGGTTGAGGTTGATTAATTATGAAACATTCTATTTAATTATCGAAAATTTTTTTTTTTGATTCTTAGCAGGTCAAAAAAAAAAAAAAATCATCAGAGTCCTGTACGTAAGTCTGATGAGTTACCCGGAGTTATGCTCACGTGAAAAATTGAATGTGATATTCGGTGATATATTTCCGATTTTTAATATATTATATTATATTTTTACATATACACACAGTTTAAATTGTTATTTAACAAAAGTTATAAATTATTTAATTACCATTCAGTGGCTTCTGAGGAATTGGTGTTGAAGCTTGACTTTTGACTCTATGATACATATCATGAATTTTTTTACTTGGAACTTTAGCAGGCCAATAAAGTCCAGCATATGACCATAAATGTTTATTTAATTTTGATTTTTCAGATTCTTTCTTCGTATTTAATACCAATTCAATTTGATCGCCAACTGTAAGCAATTCTTTTCTTAAAATCTTGGCCCAATCATGTTTATCAAGACCTTTATTTCCTTTATGTAATCTGATTAATGATTTGGAAATCGGCTTTAAACTAATCTTACAATCAGCTTCATCCATACTATCATATTCTAATTCATTATGACGCTCAAGTTCATGTTTAACTTTAGGATGACCATGATTATCAAGTCTGGGAGAATTATTAGTTGAAGTTAATGGTGATTTCTTATTCACTGCTTTCTTTGGTAAAATCTTTTTCAAAGAAACTTCGGGTGATTGAGATTTTGTAGAAACCTTCTTAACCTTAGCAGTAGTAACAACATTATTATTAGCTGATTCAGGCTTTGGTTTTCTTATACGTTTTTTAGGAACTATTGGGGTTGAACTACCAGGTTCTTCTTCTTCTCTTAATAAGGCGAATAAATAATCAACCCTTCTACCTAAATGAACAGCTCCAGGTACTTTTTTAGATGATTTGTCTTTACTAACCTTTTCCTTATCATCATTTTTTTCAATGTCTTTCACTTCTTCTTTGACTTCAATTTCTTTAGTAACAGGATGGCTCAGTTGCTTATTATTTGTTACAGGAATATTAACAGCTTCTAAGAATAATTTATTCTGCAAACCCAAAATTGGATCATCTCTAATTTGTAGCCAAGAACCATACCCAAACTTATAAACACCAACTAATAACATAGCATCATCTTTGGGACTCCATTCACAAGACCAAGCTGAAACCAGTTTTGGATGCTTCGGTAATTCAAAATTAGTTGGATTTTCCTTTGGAATTAATACTTCTAAAAGTTTCATATCAATTGGTCTACTTAAAACCAATTCAGCATTAATATTCTTAACCCCTTGATATTCAAACAATACAGCTTTCTTTTCCTTTTTCTTAGCTATCCACAAAGCTGTTGGATTTAACTCATTTTTATTCTTTTGCTCCATCGCTTTCTTCTCTAATTCAGCTAATGCTTTTGTTCTTCTAACTTCTTCTTCTTTAACCAATTCTCTTGACGTATGAATCATTTCATTATATGCATGCTTAACTAATACAGGATTTTTATTGGTAATACTACCATCTTCAACTAATTGTTCCCATTTACCAGTTAAATCTCCAAGCCTTAAAATAGATCTATAAATGCCTCTGATCTCCTTTTCTGATAATTGATGATCACCAGCATTTCTTCTTCTTTTATTACCTGACGTAGACGAATCTTCATCTTCATCTTCAATATCACTTGGAGCGACTGATCCATTTTCAAATTTACGAACAGCAGCTTTTCTTCTTGAATACATGGCAATTTGCTGTTGTAAATATTCTTCATCTGCTTTCCTCTTTTCATCATCTTTCAATTTAGCCAATTCTTCCTGAGGAATAATATCATCCCATTCAACATCAGCTTTATAATCAGTAACTTCAAATTGTTTTAAGAATTCTTCGGATCCTAAATTAGATTCTCCTAAATCAGGGGTTGTGACGTGTTCTTCAGCATGACTTAAAACATCATCTAAGTTTAAGCCTTCTAATTTCTTTTGATTATCAGTTGCGTGAAACATATTGCCAGCCCCAAATTTTAAAATTTGACTTAATTGCTCAGTTGATGGTTCAGTTCTATTCTTTTTAGCATTTGGGTCGGTTATACCTAATGAAATAATTGCATATTCTAAAATCATCTTTTTTCTTGCTCTTTCCAAAATTTGCTCTTCGACGGTATCTTTACTAACAAACCTATAAACTGATACATGATTCTTTTGACCAATTCTATGAGCTCTTGCCATTGCTTGCAAATCTGCTTGAGGATTCCAATCAGAATCAAATATAATAACTGTATCAGCCGTCATCAAATTAATACCTAAACCACCAGCTCTAGTACTCAATAAAAATACAAAATCTTTTGATTCAGGGGCATTAAAATGATCAATTGCAATTCTTCTTTGAGCTGACGGTATACCACCATCTAATCTTTGAAATTGATAACCCTTTATAGATAAATAATCTCCTAAGATATCTAATATTCTAACCATTTGACTAAAGATCAAAACTCTATGACCCTCCTTTTTTAATCTAGTTAAAAGTTGTTCTAATAATACCATTTTACCTGAAGACATAATAATTCCTCTAAGAATATTATCTCTGGTTGCTGAGGATACTTTTGATAAGACACGATCTTCAGCTCCATCAAACAAATAAGGATGATTAGAAGCCTTTTTCAATTCACTCATAACATTTAATAAAGAAATTTGTGCACCTTTATTTCCAGCATTCAAAGCAGAATAATTCTTGGTAATAATATTTTTATAATATTCAGTTTGTAAATCTGATAATTCAACTCTTAAAATTCTTTCGGTTTTTGATGGTAATGATTTTTCCACATCCTTTTTTAATCTTCTTAATATAAATGGCTGAATTTCCTTTTGTAAATGTTTAATATATTCTTCTTGTTCATCATCAGGAGTTTCAAAATCAATTTCTTGTCCAATATTAAATTTCCCAGGCATAAGAAAATTACACAATGCAGCTAATTCTTTAATGTTGTTTTGTAATGGCGTACCAGTAATCAAAAGTCTGTTACTTGCTTTAAAGCCTTTTAATGATTCATATAAGGAAGATTCAGCATTTTTCAATCTATGAGCTTCATCAACTGCTAAAAATTGCCATTTAACTGAACCTAATTCTGACCTGTCCTTCAAAATATACTCATAAGTTGTCAATAAAACATTAAACTTAATCTTATTGTTGGAATTATACCATTCATAATCTCGAATAGTTTTTCTGGCTTCAGTATTACCTAAATAATAGATACAATTAACATCTGGTGCCCATTTTTCAAAAGTCTCTTGCCATGCCGGTACTGTTGATAACGGTACTACAACGATGTGAGGCCCATTTTGTCTTCTTGCATAAATTAACCATGATAAAAATGCTATTGTTTGAACAGTTTTTCCTAAACCCATTTCATCAGCTAATATACCATTTTCATTTCTTGACCATAAAAATGCCATCCAATTTAAACCAGTTAATTGGAAATCTCTCAATTCACCATTTTTAATGAATACTGGTTGTTTAACTAATTTTTCAAACCTTGGACGTTGAGATAATGGATAATTAGCTGATAAATTAGGCAAAATTTTCGACTTTAAACGCTGTTGAAATCTTGAAACTTGCTCAGGAGAAATTTTGGCAATTGTTTCACCATCTTCCCAAGAACATTCATCATAATTAAGCCTTCTCCATTTCACAAAATATTGTAATTTACTTTCACCATCATCATTTTCGATTCTTTCACTTTCGACAATCCTTTCAACTTGACAATATTCTTCTTGTTCATCTCTTCTTCTCTCACTTTCAAGATCCATTGATTCAATATCTTCCCTAGTAGTTAAAGGGTCACGCCTGATTTCTTGATCTGATATAATGAATTGTTTAATATAATTTTCAACTTTTCTAAATCCTTTAAAATCTTTAAGGGTTGACCATTTATCCCAAGTATTATGTAAATGAGAAGAATCATTCCACTTTATTTTAAAAATATAATCTAATTTTACATCTCCTGTTTCTTCAGCATTTTCTTCATTTAATTTATGATCCATTACTAAATCAATTCCTTTTTCATTTTCAGGTTCATTAGCTTGTTGATAATAATAATAATCTCCACCATTTTCATCCTCTTCATCTTCATCAAGCTGATCTCTTTCAGCATCACTTTCTAATAAATCATCATCTTCATAATCAACATTATAATTTACAGCTCTACTATTTCGTGATGAAAATCTAATTTCGGCCGGTATACTTGAAGTTTCAAATGAACGCTTTGACGAAGAATTCTTAGACTTTTTGGATATCTTTTTCTTTTTATAGCTTTGCCCTTCAAAGTCATCATATTCATCACCATCATCATCATCACTCTCATCATCTTCATCATTATCATCATCGTCACCTTCATCAAAGTTATAATCGACTTTCTTTTTCTTTTTTCTTGGAATATCTTCTTCTTCATCATCACTTTCAATTATAGAAGCTACTCTTCTTTCCCTTCCTGAACGTCTTAATCCATATAATTCGGGATTAAGCTCGGCTTCTTCTGGCACGAATGGTTTAACCATTCTGATACAGTTATTTATTATATGTTCGTACTATGGGGAGTTTGCAATGACTGTTGAAAAAATGAAAATTTTTTTTTAAGAAAAACCAAACACTTTTGAAACCGCTAATGAACTGTAATGATATTACAGTTGATAGGATAATAGATTTAATCAAGTATAACTAGCAGCAGATTAAATTTTTGGTAAACTTCTATTGATGATAAAAGTGCTTGAAAAAAAAATTATAATATGATAACACCTAAAACTATTAAAATTTCTTGAATTTATATAAATTAAACACCTAACGATAATGAGTAGGTTTTTAATAGGTTTTTATTTGATAGATGCAAATACTATTTATTAAGTATTCTGGATATATTAAGTATGTAAAGTTACCCTTTAATTAAGTAGAATATTCTTAAAAAAAAGGGTAATTTTTTTTTGTTGTCGATTTTTACCGACGACGACAACAAGATTTTTTTGTAATTAGTGTAGTAATTAATTAAAGAGAAATTGATTATAATAACGAATTATCACACTTATACAGTTTCTTACATTGATATTTGAAGAATAGCCCATTTATTGAATCTATTTATTTTATAGAGATAACAACAGGTCAAAACTAGGTGTTCAGATAGTTAGCTTAAATTAGTGATTTTAAAAAAAAACATCGTTGATAGCAGATTGCCAGGATCGGATCATATGGAAGAAATATAACAATATTAGAAAGTAACGAAGAAGACAGATTTTGCAGCCAACCTCGACATATCGTTCATAGCACCATCATTAAATAGGATAATATCCATTAACATTAAACATTTAAAGCCATCAATTGAATGGAAATGCTTATTTGAAGGATTTGTAGTAGACCAATTCATTGACTTAGAATTCATTATTACCCTTCTGAAATTTCTAAATATGGTAATAATCCAGATACCAGCTTAACACCATAAATTATCCTCAGTTAATCATTAATCAATTGCCAAATAAAAATAATAATATAGCAAAGCACCACTAGCAGCAATTATCAAGCTAGAGAGTGAGTGACTCTAAACTGAAAGGATTGAAATGTTATAATTTGAAAAAATATGGACGGGATTTCAAATATTAGTTTCAGCATTTACTATGTTCTTACTTAAGGGATATTACCTCCGATTTAACAAAGTATTTAGAAAATCAATCATCAATAACAATCTATCCACAACTAAAATTATGGAATAGAAAGTTGAAATGGACAGGAGAACTATTGATCAATGTAATACATGCTTTTAAATATGATTAAATCATAATATTTTGATTGATTAAATCAAATAAATTTGCCTTATAATTAGAAAGAAAAAGTATTAAAAATTATTTTAGGGAGTAAAATTAAAAAAGAGGAATTTTGTTCTGAACAAAAAAAAAATTAAAAAGTCGTGCAGATTTGATAAGAAAGACAATTACTAAATTTATTTTATGACGTTAAAAAGGTTGAGATAGTATTATTCAACTGAAGAATTTAATATCCAACTCATCCATGAGATAATAGTCAATTACAAGTCACTATTCAATATATAATAATATATTGTTGTATTGTATTGCATTGTTTGATTATTATACTGTTAAATTCTGATAATGATAAGGATGGTATCTTACATCAGAATTATTGTTCCTCAACGGAGCTGAAGGTAGAGTGATGTACTCTGGGTTAGCTGATGAAGATTGCAGATATTGCACATCAAAAGTGACTGCGAATGCCAAAAATCCCAGGAATATTGGGAACTGAGATTTATATAGTGTTATAGTAGAAAAAAGGGGAGTTACTTATTTCAGATGACCCGCAAAAAAAATTGCACTTTCCTTTCTTAAGCTGTAATCCTACTTCATTGATCATGAAATTAACAACTAATTTCTACAAACAGTAGTTATATTAAACAAAAAAGGCAAAAAAAAATGGATCCTATTGATTGTAATTATGATGATGATAATGATAAAGCAACTAACGATAAGTTATGCGCTGAGATATTTAATTGGAAATTTATTTTGATAATTTTCATAGATTTAAATCTAAAAGAGTAAGAGAAATTACGAAGATTAGCTCCATATAGATTTTAGAAACAAAACTTTTACTGATATAGCCCTTGTGGGTTATGAAAAGTATCCGTACAAAGAATTTTGTAATCTTATAAAGTATCTTATAAAGATACAAAAATTAAATTCATTGACTATTTTATTTGAATATCCAACTTCATCAGCTTATTATCAATTAAACAAAATTTTCAAAACTTTTAGTACTCAAAAAAAGTTATACTTTGATGGAGCAACCAGGAATTAATACTGAAGATTTGAATTCATGGGTTACAACGGTTCGTTATCATGAAAGCTATAAAACTAACTGGAACTACTTGGAATCACTTATTATTTGAATTGAATCAGATTTAGTGAAATATTTGAGAAGAGTCCCTGTACGGGAAAGCGAACGCTTGTATAAGTCATATAATCCATTTGAAGGAACAATGTCTATGCTTGATTCATGTATTAGTATTAGACGGTAGTATTGTATGTTCTTCTATAAAACATTCTAATGTAAGTTATTTTGATAAATAGAGTTTCTTATTTCACAGCACACGATTTTTAGTGCGACAAAATTGTTGCATCCATTATTTTTTTTATTTACTTGTAACGTATGAAATGGGGGGATGTTTCAGAAATTTTATAAATATTTTGTTAATTAATATATTGAACAATATATTTTATATTTCAATTGGAATAATTATATCTATCTACATATGATTATCTATTGCATATACATATAATTATCAAAAATATTATAAAAAATTATGTAAAAGTTCTATCCAATCAAACAAATTTATTTACTAATAACATTCTGATATTAACTCGTATTAAAAATAGTGTCCTGTATATTGAATCGATCCTGTATATTGTGCGAAAAAAAATTTTTATTTTTAAAAAAAAAACATCATCATCAGAGTGTAACAGAGTTTGAAAATAAAATAACAATCATTTAACTTAGTAATTCCCAAAGTATTTAGATAAATTATAATAGGATGAGTTCAGACAAGGGAACAAGAATTGCTATTGTGAACACTGATAGGTGTAAGCCTAAGAAGTGCAGACAAGAATGTCGTAAAGGATGTCCCGTTGTTAAGACTGGTAAATTATGTATTGAAGTTACACCAGCTTCAAAAATTGCATTTATTTCTGAAACTTTATGTATAGGTTGTGGTATTTGTGTTAAGAAATGCCCATTTGATGCCATTCAAATCATTAATTTGCCAACAAATTTAGAGTCTGAAACCACTCATAGATATTCTGCCAATTCATTCAAATTACATAGATTACCAACTCCAAGACCTGGTCAAGTTTTAGGATTAGTTGGTACTAATGGTATTGGTAAATCAACTGCCTTAAAGATTTTAGCTGGTAGACAAAAGCCAAATTTAGGTAGATATGATAATCCTCCAGATTGGCAAGAAATTATTAAACATTTTAGAGGTTCAGAATTACAAAATTATTTTACTAAAGTTTTAGAAGATGATATGAGAGCTATAATAAAACCTCAATATGTCGATAGTATTCCTGCGTCATTATCAAAGTCGAAAGTTAAAACTGTTGGAGGTATATTACAAGCAAAATCCAATAGACCTCAAGAATATAAATATTTATTAAGACTTTTAGAATTAGAACATATATTAGACCGTGAAATTGAACAATTATCTGGTGGTGAATTACAGAGATTCGCTTTAGGTGTTACATGTGTTCAAGATTTTAATGTTTATATGTTTGATGAGCCATCATCATATTTAGATGTTAAACAAAGATTAAGAGCTGCTGAGGCTATTAGGTCTTTATTATCTTCAACCACTTATATTATTTGTGTTGAACATGATTTATCAGTATTAGATTATCTTTCTGATTTTATTTGTATATTATATGGTGCTGCATCAGTTTATGGGGTTGTTTCATTACCTTCATCAGTTAGAGAAGGTATAAATATATTTTTAGATGGTCATATTCCAACTGAAAATATGAGATTTAGAACTGAATCATTACAATTTAGATTAGCAGATTCAGCTGCTGATTTAATTTTAGATAAATCAAATTCAATGACATATCCAAACTTTGAAAAGACTCAGGGTGGATTTAAATTAAGAGTTGAACAAGGTGATTTTACAAATTCTGAAATCTTAGTTATGATGGGAGAAAATGGTACTGGTAAAACAACATTTTGTAAATTATTAGCTGGTTTAACAGAACCTGATAGTGGATCCTCAGTTCCTAAATTAAATGTTTCATTAAAACCACAAAAAATTTCACCAAAATTCCCAGGAACTGTTAGACAATTATTCTTTAAAAAGATTAGAGCATCATTTTTACATCCACAATTTCAAACTGATGTTGTCAAACCTTTAAGAATTGAAGAAATTTTAGATAATGAAGTTAAAACATTATCAGGGGGGGAATTACAAAGAGTTGCTATTGTTTTAGCTTTAGGTGTGCCTGCTGATATTTATTTAATTGATGAGCCATCAGCTTATTTAGATTCTGAACAACGTATAATTTGTTCAAAAGTTATAAGAAGATTTATATTACATGCTAAGAAGACAGCATTTATAGTTGAACATGATTTTATTATGGCAACTTATTTAGCTGATAGAGTCATTGTGTTTGAAGGTCAACCATCAATAAATGCCGTTGCAAAAGCTCCAGAATCTTTATTAACTGGTTGTAATAGATTTTTAAAGAATTTAAATGTTACTTTTAGAAGAGATCCAAATTCTTTCAGACCAAGAATTAATAAGCAAGATTCTCAAATGGATAAAGAACAGAAATCAAGTGGAAATTATTTCTTCTTAGATAGTACATCCTTATAAACAAGGACAATCTATCATCATCATCATCATACATTAATTTAGTCATTAAAAAAGTATTCAATTCATTTGTTTTACTTTTACTTTTGAAGGAAAATCAATACAGGTTTGATTTTTTCTTGTACATGTACATTAGTGGTGGTTTAATTGCATTCAATTGGAATTGTTATGACTTTGACGTTCCATAAAATATTATTCATATACACACATATTCGATTTTTTTTATTAATTTCCAAATTAAAAAAAAAAAAAAATGTCAGACAAAAATTAAAACGGAATACGGGCTATTTTCTATTGTTTCCTCCCTTCTTTTTCATATATACCAATTCCAATATCTCTTTCCCTCTTTTCTTCTCTCTCAAAGTATCTCTCTGTCTCTCCCTCTTGTCTTTGAAAAGAATATGTATATGTTAATTGTTCTATATTATATGATTGTGATTATTACCTCACATTTATAGATACCTTATATAAGTTACCAAGTAGTATATATATAATATAATACAATGTAATATGTATTTATTACACTATTTTAAGATTGTAAAATATTTTGCAATAAAGTTGTTCTAATTAATTTTCCCAGAGAATTTTTGAACACGTAAAGAAAAATTTCTTTTTTGTTTCTGAAACAAACAGAATAATTTTCATGATTTACATATTTGCTTTTAATTAAAGATTGATTAATCATTTAGATAAATTATAGAATAAAGATAAAGGATGGATCATCAACATCCACATCAATCACCTCCAGGTGGGAATCCATCTAACATTCAAGTTCAAACTTCAAACCAAAGAACTCCAGCAGCATTAAATATTGCTAATTATTTATATCAGAATTCAATTTTAAAACAAAGAACTGGATTATTTGATAATGAAAGAGATATAGAATTTTTTAGATATAAGCGATTTAATAGAGCTTTATTAAGTGATGATTACAAATCAAAACAATCAAATCCCAAGAATGGCTTAGTTCCAATAAATGATGAAACTGATGTTCAAAAAATTCTTGTATTACTTATACAAAATCAATTAATTTTACCAGTTACTAAATTACATTATGCTGATGTTAAAGCTAAAAGAGGTTGGAAACCAAATAGGGCCAAGCCTACTTTAGTTAGATCAGAAAAAGCATTTATTGATCCTGATACTTATTATTCTTGGTTATATACTAAACCAAATCCTTTTATTTTATTATATAGTATTTTGGCAGTAATTGGTATTTTTGGTTTGATCTTATTCCCATTATGGCCAAATTATATGAAGAGAGGAGTATGGTATTTATCAATGGGTGTATTAGGACTTATTGCATTATTCTTTGCAATTGCAATTGTTAGATTAATTTTATATGTTATTTCATTAGCAGTTACACCCAAACCATTTTGGTTATTTCCAAATTTATTTGAAGATTGCGGAGTTATTGAAAGTTTTCAACCAGTGTATGGATGGGAAGAACCAAAGAAAGTCAAAAAATCAAAGAAATCAAAGAGTAGTAAACAAATTAATGGTACTACCGGTGATACTACTAAAACCACAGGTTCAGAAGTTAATGGTTCAACTACTCAAAAACGTAAAGTTATATTAGAAGAAGTTGAATAGTAAGATCTTATTTTTATATATATATATATATATATTTATTTATTAAAAATGTATTTAATATTCAACTTGATTAAAAAATTTATAAATTTAGTCTGCATAATTAAGCGCGTTTAAAAATTAGGACATTATAAAAAAAAAATTGAGGTGTAACAGAAAATATTATAATACACTTAAATTATTATTATTCTTCTTCTTACTAATAATAACATCATATTAAATCATGGTAATTATAAATGATTTATCATTCAATCAGGATTATTCGTGTGTCTCACTATCTACATCAGAATATCATAAAATCTTTAATTGTGAACCTTTTGGTCAATTTTATACCTCAAACAACGGAGGTAGTAAACGGTCCATATCAGTCTCTATTGAGGAAGAAGAATTTAATAACAATCATAACCATAATAATAATAGCACTAGCAATTCCTTAGGCAAGGACAATTTACGACCACTGATATCTAATAATTCAATCTTAAACTTGGAAGATCCAAGTATAAGTGATCCAAATATTGGTGATAATAATATTAATGGTTATCCCACTGCGTATTTAAAAATGTTATTTTCAACTTCTTTAACTATAATTATACCTCAATCAAATAATAAACTTGGTAATAGATTATTAAAGATTTATAATTTAAAGCAGAGTCTTAAAATTTGTGAATTAAGTTTTTCATCAAATATTATAAATATTAAATTAAATCGAAAACGTTTATTGGTATTTTTAGAAATTGGACAAATTTATTTATATGATTTAAGTTGTGTTAGACTTATTAAAATCCTTGAAATAAATTCTTATTTCAATGAAGATACTAGTAGTTCAACTGAATTAATTGGTGATTTAAGTTCAAATGATGAAAAATCTTATCTTGTATTACCAATTTCAATAATTAATGATCAAACTGATTTATTTAATAAAGAATCATCATTAATTAACTCATCGTCATCTCCTTCAAGAGGTAATTCTTTACCTTCAACTCCATTATTAAAACCAAGTGATTCTACTATAATTAATGATACTTTAGATTCATTAATAGTGTATACTTCAAAAGATCATCATCTTCATAAAAAATTTAATATTACACTTGATGATTTAAAAAAAGATAGTCAAGGCTGGTTAATTGTTTATGATACAATTGAGTTGAAACCAAAATTAATATTTAAGGCTCATAATTCATTGATCGGAAAAATTACAATTTCAAATGATAAAATTGCTACTGCTTCAGTTAAAGGAACAATTATTAGAGTATTTACTTTGCAAGAGGATAACCATAATGATAATAATGGAACATTAAAAATTTCTCAAGTATTAAGTTTAAGAAGAGGTCATAATTTGGCGAAAATAAATTCTTTGAGTTTTAATTCAGATGATCGAATTTTAGGATGTGGATCTGAAAGTAATACTATACATTTTTTTAGATTAGATGATTCAGATGATAATAATAATAATAATAATAATAATAATAATAATAATAATAATAATGCCGATGATGATAGTGATAATGAAAGAGGCGAGGATGAAGATGGTGATTCAAGCAGTAGATCATCAGAGGATTTAAATGAAAATTTAGCAAATTTATTATTATCAAAACCTCAATCTCAAACAACGACAGGAAATAATAATAATGCTGAAGATAATAGTTCTACCAATCATTCATATTTTAGTTTTGCAGCTCTTAAACAAACTAAAAAATTGATTAATAATCAATATACAAAATCAATTATTAAGAAATTACCTTATAAAGATTATTTAGATAATTTAATCTGGGAACCTCCAAGAAGATCGTTCGCTTATATAAAACTACCAGAATATACTCCACCTCACCATCATCATCATAATCATCATAATTTTGGTAGTGAATCAGTTGAATTGGCTAATAATCATCACCATCATCATGAGATTAAAAATAAAGTTGAAATTGGATTTAATAATCTGTTAATTTTATTGGCAAGTTATCAAACAGGAATATTTTATCAATATCAATTACCGAATTATCATAAACATAGTCATCATAATAATAAGAGAAATGAAGAACACGATGAGGAAAAGAGAGAGGAATGCTATTTAATTAATCAATATAACATGATATAAGTTTTTTTATTTACATGTATAGTATCTACGTAAGTATATAGGGTCAATATTAAGGTTATGGGGTTATACAGGATGTGTAACTATAATTATTTGATTATTTTTTTTTGAATGTAGATTCTATGGGTATTGCTTAGTTTTGCCCCACCTTTCGAGTGAGAGATCCAATGTCCGAGAGTAGAAATAATAGGCGATGATAATAAAATTCTATTATTTAACTCCTCTATGAGGTATTTTATATAGTTGTATTTAACAACTAATATTATTAATTTCAATATTAACCCTTTAATAGTTAACTAATCAATCGATAATATTATCTGGATTTAAAGTATGATTCGTTAACAACACCAGCACCGCAGTACTTAATCGTTTATTATTAAAAATTTTTTTTCTCTTTTTGATTCCCGTGGAAATTTTGGTTAAATTTTTTTTTGAACCAACCATATTCTTAAAAAGGGTACAGAGACACACACTCCCCACTTCATTAATTTTAAAGTATAAAAACTGTATTCCAATTCCATTTATAATTTTAAAAAAACCCATCTTTTTGCTCTTTCTGTAATGCTAAGATCCAATCTAAAACCATTTACCATAGCAAGAAGATCATTACTTTCTAATACTATAATCAAAAGAATGGAATCCACCTCCTCATCTAATACTATAAAAGTCAATTCTACTTCATCATCAACTCAAGAGTCACCCCTGGACAATGATGTTGTTTTATTCCATAATAAGAATTCTGCTAGAATCATTACTTTAAATAGACCATCCAAATTAAACTCATTAAATACTAAAATGGTTAATTTAATCACTCCACGTTTAATTGAATATTCCAAATCAAATACTAATAATGTTATAATTTTAACATCCAATTCTCCAAAATCTTTATGTGCTGGTGGTGATGTAGCAGAATGTGCTATTCAGATCTTAGAAGGAAATCCAAATTATGCTAGTGATTTCTTTCAACAAGAATATAATTTAAATTATCTTATATCAACTTACCCAAAACCTTATATTTCACTTATGGATGGTATTACAATGGGTGGTGGTGTTGGATTATCAGTTCATGCTCCATTTAGAATTGCTACTGAAAAGACCAGAGTTGCCATGCCAGAAATGGATATCGGATTTTTTCCAGACGTTGGTACTACATTTTTTTTACCAAGATTAGATGATAAATTAGGTTATTATTATGCATTAACTGGTGAAATTTTATCAGGATTAGATTCATACTTTGCAGGATTTGCAACTCATTATGTTCATTCAGAACAATTACCCCAATTAATTAATAGATTATCTAATTTGCAACCTCCTAATGTAAATGATGTTAATACAGTTTCCAATGAAGTTTTAGCTAATCATACTGAATATTTTGCTCAAGTTAATCAAGCTATTGAAGAATTCACGGAAAATAAATTACCTCAAGATTATGAATTTCCAATTTCAATTAAAGATCGTAAAATTATAAACGAAGCTTTTTCTCAACCAACCATTAAAGAAGTAATTAAATTTTTAGAAAAGGAAGACAGTGAATTCTCTCAAAATTTATTAAAGAAATTATTTACTAAACCATTAAGTTCACTTAATGTTGCATATGAATTATTAAAATTAGGTGAAAAGAATTCAATTAAGAAACAATTTGAGCAAGAATTGATTACGGCTACCAATGTTATGAATGTTAAACCTGAAACAAGTGATTTTGTTTTAGGTGTATCTCATAAATTAATTAATAAAATAAAATCCCCAAGTTATCCAAGTTGGTATAATAAAAATGTTGATGAAAATTCCATAAAGAATTTATTAAGTACTTCTATTAAGACTTCAACTACTTTAAAAGTACCATTAATTAATTCATTTTTTAATATTGATTTTAAACATTATCCTCATCGTATGGGATTACCTTCTAATCAAGATGTTGCTGATTATGTTACTGGTAATGATGGATCGGGTAGATCTTACTTACCAACTCCAGTTGAAGTAGTCAAGTACTTTAGTAAGAAGACAAATAATAAATTAGGAGTCGAATATAAAGTTAATCAAATATTAGATATCCATGGCGAAGCTTCAAAATATGATAATAAATATGTATCTTGGAAAGAGTAGATAAAAATATATTAATAATAAAAAAAATGTACATAGATAAATAGAAAACAAAAAAAAGACAATCACAATATAAAAATACAAATTTTATTATTATATAATACACTAAAGGAAATAATAGTTCTACTTAAATTTTTCTACAATTAAATCTTCTCCTAATTCTTCATAATCAGCTTTAGTAACAAACCAATTATCTAAAGCAATCTTAACACTATTAGATTCAATACCATCTTCATTATTGGAATCATCATTTAACATATTAGCTAAATTACATGCACCTAACCAACTACCAAATTGTCTATCCCAAATTTCATTAGTTGAGTCTGTACTTGTACTATGTCTTATACTATTAACACTATAAATAAATGCATAACCAGGATAAACTTGTTGAATTAAAACTCTAAGATCATTTATAATTTGTTCTGGTAATCCATTAAAATTTGATGAACCACCAGTAATTAATATATTACCTAATAATTCTTTATAAATTTCTGTAAATTTAGCAAATTTATTATGAGATGGAGTTGAATCGTTAGATGATGGTAACAAAGTCTGTTCTAAACTCTTTAAAGCAAAGAATATAAGATTTATAATACCATGAGTATGAGGCTTATCAGTACTTGGTTCAGGAATGGTTATATTTGGTAATTTATTAGCCACGGGATTTGATAAATTAGTTAAGAAATTTGGAGTATCTTCAACATTAATATGAGATTTATTATTTAATTGATAATGCTTTAACTGATAGTTTAATGATAAATTCTTATATTCTTGTAAAATATTATGACTTATAAAATAATTTTTAAATGAATCACTTGCATTAGAATATTTTGATGGTAATAAGTTTTCTATAGCAGTTTTTGTTTGTAAATAATTTAATACATGTAAATTAATGAAATCGCCTGCATATTTAGAATGAAATGATGACTTATTTTGAATTATACCATCCAAAATTGGTGTAACACTGGTAATTGATGAACCAATATCAATCACTATACCCGTAGATTTTCCAGCACGATATAATTGAGATAACGGAGTTTTCACTAATGAAAAAATTGGTACTTCAAAATTTTCAAATACAATTTGTGTGGTAGTTAATCTATTCTTGGATGTATTCCATGGTTGTTCTGTCATAACTAAAGGATATTCTTTAGAGTCAATTGATGAATTATTATCAATATTATTATACACATATTCCCAATTCTTAACTATATTATCAAAGTCATAGATTAAACCATTGTCTAATAAAGTCATTACTTCATTGTCAGGCTGCTGATTGATTTCCTCATCCCCAATTATAACTGAACTTGATTCACCACTAGAATTTATAGAATAATTGGTATTGAATACTAATGATGGTAAATCTTCCAGTGCAAACCCAGCCTTGGTAGTATATGATCCATTGTCTATCACTACTGCTGGTGATGTATAAGCCATGATGTGATGGATAATGTCAAATGATCTGTGTTTTATCTTTAACTATCAAATTGTTGTTGTTGGTATTTCAAAAGTACGTTCTGAAAAAAAAAAGTTACTATGAATAAAAAAAAGTCGTGTGGCAAAACTCAATTTTTTTCTGTCATCTAGACTTGAGATATGAATTAATAAAGCAAAGAAGAAAGAGTTTTAAATCATAGGAAGTCATCTCATACAAGCTTCTTTCTCTTCTAGATTAACAATGATCAGAAGAACGATAACTAATAGAAGCTCATTAAATCAATTTAGGAGGTTCCTTCAAACAGCACCTTCTACCACGTCACCAGTACCACATTTCAAAACTACTGTATTAGAAAATGGTTTAACTGTGGCAAGTGAAGTCATGCCTGGTACAAGAACTGCTACTGTTGGTGTTTGGATCAATGCTGGATCAAGGGCGGATAATCCTAAGAATAGTGGTACTGCCCATTTTTTAGAACATTTAGCCTTTAAAGGTACCAATAGAAGAAGTCAGGCTAATTTAGAATTAGAAATTGAAAATTTAGGTTCTCAAATCAATGCATATACTTCAAGGGAAAATACAGTTTATTACACTAAATGTCTTGAAAATGATATTGATCAAAATATAGATATTTTAAGTGACTTGTTAACTAAATCAAAATTAGAAGATCGTGCTATTGAAAATGAAAGACATGTTATTTTACAAGAAAGTGATGAAGTGGATAAAATGTTAGATGAAGTTGTATTTGATCACCTACATGCGGTAGCTTATAAGAATCAAGATCTTGGTAGAACTATATTAGGTCCAAGAGATTTGATCAAAACCATAAATAGAAATGATTTAGTTAATTATATTACTACCAATTATAAAGGTGATAGAATGGCATTAATTGGTGTTGGAAGCATTAATCATGATGAATTGGTTGAAAAAGCAGGAAAATACTTTGGTAACATTAAGAAATCAGAAGTACCATTTAAGCAAAATGGTGGTGATTTGCCTTTGTTTCATGGTGATGAAATTAGAATCCAAGATGATTCTTTACCTACTACTCATTGTGCATTAGCTGTCGAAGGTGTAAGTTGGTCAGCTCCTGACTTCTTTACAGCATCAGTTGCCAATGGTATAATTGGAACTTGGGATAGATCTATTGGTGTTGGTTCAAACTCTCCATCTCCTTTAGCAGTTACTGCTGCTACAGGAGGTAATAATAATACCGCCATTGCGAATAATTATATGGCATATACAACTTCTTATGCTGATACAGGTTTGATGGGTGTTTACTTTTCGGCAGATAAAGATGCTGACTTGAAATTATTTATAGATGCTGTATTACAAGAATGGGCAAGATTAAAATCAGGTAATATAACGGAAGAAGAAGTTGAAAGATCAAAAGCTCAATTGAAAGCCTCATTAGTGTTAGCATTAGATGACTCCACTTCTATTGCAGAAGATATCGGTAGACAATTGGTTAATACAGGATTCAGATTGACTCCAGAAGAAGTGTTTGAAAGAGTCGAATCTATTACCAAACAAGATGTTGTAAACTGGGCTAATTATAGATTGAAGAGTAAACCAATAGCAGTTTCTGCTGTTGGAAATGTTAAGAATTTACCATCTCATGAATATATTACGAAAGGAATGTCATTGTAAAAATAAACAAAAAAAAACTGTATTTGTACATAGATATATAGAAATAATATATATTGTATATATCAATATTATGTTTTTTCAATAATATCAACCGCCGTGGATACATTATCACCATTGTCATCATCATTAATTTCCTGTTCAACAGTACCTTCCTTTATTAAGATAGATTCCAGAGGAACCCTTTTCATGATTTCTGGTAGTCTAAAAAGCTTACCAATATTTTCAATCCATCTTCTTCTTTTTTCTAATAAGGCTCTTAAACCATTATTAGCAGCTTGTTGTTGTGGAGTTGAAGTATCAATCTTCTTCTTTTTGCTTTTACCCTTAAGTCTCTTTGTGTAGGCTTGATCAACTTGTTTATCCAAGTCCTCCAATATAGTACAATATTCTTGATAAGCAATTTGTTCTTCCACTATTGGGATTAATTTCTTTCGATTAGCCTTGTTTCTGCTTACTACTTCTCGTAATTCTCGTTGTAAGAATCTTATCTCCGCACATACTTCATCGTCTTCCTTATTTTTAATCCAATCATCGTTGTCTATAATGCTGGAACTCGATTTTTTTAACCTGCCAATACCGTTTTGTTTCAATTTCAACTTTAAATCTTCATCTGCAATTGGTAAATTCATAAATATACCAATATATTTTAATTCTCTTTTTAGTCTATCTTCAATTGTATTAAAATCATTAATTTCACTTGTTAATTTATAATCTTCGCCACTATCTAGTTTAGTGGCAACAGCTTCATCATTAGCACCACTTTTTTCTTCATCACTTACATTACCGTTAGTAGTTTTCCCATTAGACTCAATGTCATCATCATCATCCTCATTGAAACTTTCATGAGTACTCAAAATAGCAGATAATAGTCTACTTGATAATGGACCACAACTTATATCTTCAGTATATAAAGTATCATCATTTAAATTATCAACCGTACCTTTAGCTTTATATGAATCGATTGGTGGCTGTTGATATGCAGGCGAGTTCAATTTCGAGCTTAAGGTTGCATCTTCATCAGCCCAAGAATCAGCATAAAACCTTCCTAATTTAGGTATTATAAATGGAGTTACTTCAGGATCATAATCAGTTCTCTCCATACCTGGTTGAATAATATACCTTTCCTTTAAAAATTCAATATCTTCGTTCAGAAATGGTCTGAAATAGGACTCAATATAAGATTGATATGTTGTGAACTGAACTTGATTACTTGGAGGTTTGTTTTTTGAAAAATCAATGTTTGGTATAGTACCTGGTAATAAATCATATAAATCATTTTCAGGATATGATGCTACTGCATATTTTTTCTTTAAATATTCTTTCCCGTGAGTTTCTAAACCGTGGTTATCTTCCGACCATAAACCTAGTTCTGCAATGGCTTCTGCTGGCAAGGTCTGCGAAGTAACAAATTCAGATTTTGGATTTTTTAACCTTGTATCACTCTCCTGAGTAAACGAACCCGACTGCACAGGAGGAACTGGGTCATCGCTTGAATTCAATTTATCTTTTGAATCACTATCTTCTTCATCTTCTAATTTTATGACCTTTCTTCTTTTGTCAGATTCTCCATCTTCTTCATTTTCTTCTTCATCGTCGTCATCATCTTGTAGCTTACGTTTTTTATCTTCTCTAGAATCTTCCTCGTCATTTTCTGCTTCTTCTTCTTCTTCCTCTTCCTCGTTCTCACCATCTTTATCTATTACGACCCCCTTCTCATCTTTGCTTAATGCTTGTTTGATTTTGAGTAAGATTGAATCATCTGTCAGTTCCACATCATTTAATTCACGTTTTAGATTATTCAATAATTTACTTAAGTTTAATAACGTATTAATAGTCGGAATTGACCTCAAAGAATCTCCATCCAACAACCCTACAGATGAATCATAACTTAATTTCAATTCATCTATGATATCATCTAATGTAGTTGAAGCCGAATGAGTTGACATATTTTATGACTATTATATCTTATATCGTACACTATTATTAAGCTTTTAGGTTACCTCATCAATTTTCCAATATATACGTGACCTTGAATTACACAATTTTTAATATTTTTTGATTGATTGAAGATTCTTTTGATAATTTGAGTTTGTAAGAGTTTGTTTTATAAATTGCGTTTGCCTGTTTTAAAACTCTCGAAAAGTTTTGTTCAAAATAATTTTTGAAACATCCACACCGCAATATTTAAAGAAATTAGATAAGAGATCTCTACACAACCAAAGTAAATATTAATTAATTTGATTTAAATGATATATTATACTAAATATCTAGTAAAAATAAATATTATATACAAGTTTCTTTGTCACTGTAAAAAAAATTTATGGACTGAGAGTTGAAACATAATCTTGATCCTTTTTAGATTTTACAATTTCAACTAATCTATTGACGACTTTATGTTTTACTATTGGAGCATCCTCGGGCCTCTTCCATGCTTCTGGGAATTTAGGTGCTGGTTTTCTATGCGATTGTTTCATATGACGTTTATCTAATGGTATATCACTAAAATCATTCTTAGGATTTTTTGATTCATCAATCAATTTGTTCAAGGTATCAATTAAATATCTTGCATTTTGTACAGCTTCTGGGAACTGTTGACTCTTTAACGTGAAAGTATTGGTTTCAAGATTAAATTTATTACCCGATAAAGTTTTGAAATTATGTTCGCTTTTGTCATTTAATCCTAAATTTTTCAAATTAACTTCCAATTTAACAGTTCTATTGAATTTATTTGAAGTTTCATCACTGAAATCAGACTTATATGTTAATTTAATTGGACTATCTTTGGCTCTTGGGGCAACGTATGGTTTACGGAATTTAGCCAACAATGGCATTTCATAAGCAGTCACTCTTGTTAATTGTTCAATTCTTCTTTTTTCATGAGGCGTAGAACCTTTATCTATGACAAATGTGTTACTTTTCTTTGGTGGTAATCCTTTTAACTTCAGAGGAGTATTGTTCATGAATCTTTCTTTGAAATTATCTATTTGATAGGTATAGTCAAGTTGAGGTTTGTTCTTTACTAATGCAGTTATGGTTGAAAGGATCGCATTTCTTTCTGCATCATTTGGGTTATATCTTTCTCCCATACTATTTTTTCTTAAGTTGTGCAATTCAAAAATTTGATCAGCTGGTAAACCTTTCCAAGCATGAGGATTAAGATATAATGGTGTCTGCTCTGCTACAGTCTTTGAAGAATGGCGGACAGCCTGAAGAAATTTCACACTATTCCCACTACTTCCAGGTATTCTCATGCTGATTGTTCCTTGTATACTATAAACGTTAAACTTAAATGTAGCATTTAACTTCAAAAAATTGAATGTTCGAAATTTTTTATTTTTTTTTTCACTACAATAATTTTCTTTGTGCAAGGTACACGCCAATTTTATTTTTACTATAAATTATTTGTTATACAGCTTTATAAACTAATCTATTCTTCCTTGATAAATTTCTCTTTCTTAATAGGGGATCCTTTTGGAGTTGAATTCTCACTTTTAACTTTTTTTATTACCTTATCTTCATTATTTTCATCGTTGGTTCTCCTTTTACTTGGTGAAAAGAATGATGTAATGGATTTTTGTGATTTCTTCTCCCTTTTTATATTACTTTCTCCCTTATTAGAAGGGTTTCCTACATCCTTAGAAACTGGATATCCCTCAATATCGCTATATGCCTTATTCAATGTCGAATCTAGAATGTCATTAACCATTGAGTCCAGCCAAGGCGTACGAGGATCCAACCACTTGTACCACTGCTTTGACCCAGGTACTAGCAATACTGGCTTTCTGTCGTGTAACCAAGATAAATCTCCTTCATCGCTTTTCAAAGCAGGAGCAGTTATTATAGTGAAGGATGATAAATATTCTCTCTTTACGTTAAAATTATCTTTATAGTTTGTATTGTGAGAATAGAACCCTGCCAAATAGATAAGCGAACTAGAAGTAGAGTGGACGTAATGAGGATCTTTTTCATTCTTATATTTGAGCCATTCAAAATATCCTTGAATTGGTATAACACACCTGGTCTTTTTGCAACTACTCCAAACTCCTTGCGATTGCTCGAGCGATTCCCTTCTGCAATTGAAGTATCTTGCCCCAATTTTTTGTAATTCTTTTGAATACTTGGGTCCTTTTTCTCCATCTCTCATTGTTGGCTCGGAGTCAACTGGTTTAGACCAAAAGGGGATTAAGCCAAATTTCAGCGATTCCACAATGTATTTATAATCTGCAGTCGACGTGTTTATCATATAAATCACAAGCGCTGTATTAGTTGGAGCAATGTTGTAACTTCCACTCCATTCGTTCACCCTTGAAACATCAAGTTGAATGTGCCTGATATCTTCTTCTGAACCTCTCACCGTTGCGTCATATACTCCGTTTAAGGAATCAGAAAACCCACTTCCACGCGTCCTATCACCATGAAGATATACCGTATTATTAAACTCAGCGGGTAATTGATCCAAAGTGACACCTAAAGCGAATCGTCCACACATTATAATTGCTCATTTAATTGTTGCTTTAGTAATAAATTTATTAAAAATATTTCTTTTATCTGGAATCTATATAATTTATTTTACCGCGCCGCACACTACACACACAAAATTAAAAAATTGCAAAAAAAAAACTAATCTTTAAAAGTCAAAACATTTTCAGAATCTAATAATACTTCTGATTTACGATTTCCATAATATTCAGGTTGAGAATCAGGATCTAAAAACTCGTCGTATGATTTCTCAAAATTATTGGTACTTTCAGGATCGTCCGAATATTCATCAATTTCTTCACCATCAAAATACTCTGGTTGATCTTCCTTACTTAGAAATTCATCATATGAATGGGATTCGTATTGACTTTCAGACTTTGATGCTTGAAGATTGGATTTATTACTTAATGATTTCAAGTATTCTTCTTTTAAAAGCTTTCGTCTAAACTTCTTGAATAGTTTATAATCTTGAACTTGTTTTTCAGCTTCAGCTTGATCTTCTGGAGAAACATCTTCATCAATTTTGGTTCCTAAATGGGTAGGTTCTAAGAACTTATATTCATCCATACCTTCAGGAAAATAACTCTGCTTAACCTTTCCATTCTTGAAATCTGGATTATATTTATAAGACTTACCATATCCTAGTTCCTTCATTAAAGCAGTAGGAGCATTCCGCAAATGGAATGGAATAGGCAACGAAGTGATATCAGGTTGTTCTCTTAACAATTGTTGAGCCGAACGTAACGCTCGATAAGATTTGGTTGATTTCGGAGCTCTCGCCATTTTCATAGCACAATGAGCTAAGATTATTTCCCCTTCTGGCATGCCAATAAATTCTATAGCTTCCTTAGCCGCAATAGCAAAAGGTAAGCATGAACTATCTCTCAACCCTATATCTTCACTTGCCATAACAATCATTCTTCTCACTATAAACATAGGATCTTCACCCCCACTTAGCATTTTAACAAGATAAAACATAGCAGCGTCAGCATTGGAACCTCTAACCGATTTATGGAATGCACTAATAGTATCATAATGATTTTCTCCTTGCTTATCAT
Organism: Scheffersomyces broadrunensis; assembly: GCA_030563665.1. Taxonomy (NCBI): domain Eukaryota; kingdom Fungi; phylum Ascomycota; class Pichiomycetes; order Serinales; family Debaryomycetaceae; genus Scheffersomyces; species Scheffersomyces broadrunensis. The sequence goes on along the minus strand of JAJMJS010000001.1, from coordinate 527,073 downwards.
ACATATTATGAAAATTTTTCGTTTTTAATAATGGTTTTAACATATCCATAGATACATTTATTACTCCCGTTCTTTCTTCATTATTGATGGAAAAATTATCAGTTGATAAAAATGCATTTATAGATTCTAAAATGTTAAGAGCTACTCTTGAATCACCCATTGATAACTCTGCAATAAATTCAAACGAGTCTTTCTTAAGTGAAACATAATGTAAATTATAGAGATTCTTTCGAAGTCTATTAATCTGATACAAAGCTCTTCCTAAGATCTTGATTATTGCTTCCAGATTTAAGGGGTCCATAACAAATGTATGCATTCTAGATAGCAACGCATTATTTATAATGAAAGATGGATTTTCAGTCGTGGCCCCGATAACTGTTACTACACCCTTTTCAATAACAGGCAATAATAAATCTTGAACCGCCTTATTAAATCGATGGATCTCATCCAAGAACAAAATTGTTTTCCTTCCTGTTAAGCCCTTCTCATTTTCAGCTTGCTGGAACACTTCTTTTAATTTTTTAGTATTACTATCTGCTCCGGATAACTCAACGAACTTGCAAGTTGTTTCATGGGCTATTATTCTAGCAAGTGATGTCTTACCTACTCCTGGTACTCCCCAAAGAATAAATGATGGAATGTTATCGGCTCTTATGATATTTCTAAGCAAACCATTTTTACCTAGTAGCTTTTCCTGTCCAAAGAAATCATCAAGTGATTTAGGTCGCAATCTTTGCGCTAGAGGTATACTTGCTTCTCGTTTTAATTTGGCTATTTCTTGAGCTCTTGTAAGTATAGCCGATTGCTTGGGGGGTGATATGGTTGGGCTTTTAGTTGGAGAAACTTGTGTGGTTGAATTAGCGTCGACTGGTTCAGGAGTCTGCAACGGAATATCTTTAATCAATTGCTGAAATGAAGTTTCTGGCTCATCTTTTGACTTTTTCTTCAATTCTGATTGAATTTTTATCTCTTCTATTAATATTCTAGTTAATGTAGGATTACTCTTTTGAAGTTTATCAATTTTTTTTCTTTTATTTGAAGAATCCTTTATAAGTCCAAGAGCAGAAAAGACATTTTCACCCTTTCTCTTCTTATTATCTTCTAGTATTAATACTTCATCATCATCAACATCTACTGATGTAGATTCTGTCATCAACGTATTAGGTAGATCTTCATTGATGATTTCTTGTGTATGAGCTTCTTGAGTATCTAGACATGAATTAACATGTCTCTCAAGTAATGCTTGAGGAAAGAGCTTTGAGCATATAGGACACCTAGCTGTACTAGAAGCTTCTGATTCACTCATAGTTTTGGTTATATCATCCTTTGAATATCAAAACAGTGATAACGAAGTACGCGTAACTGAAAAAAAATAGAATTTAAATAGAAAATTTCTCACAAGAGAACAAGAACAATCTCAATATCAATCAGCAATATATTAATATGGCATTAGGGTTGGAAACCAGTACCCTGTTGAATAAATCTAATACGGATTCTGATTCTGAAACTACCACCTTCAAAAAGAGAAAGTCGACACCTCCGATTCAACATCAAACCCAAACCAAGAAGATAAAAGCTGAAGATCAAAATTTGAAGACTCAAGCACGATTAGCATATAGTATAACTCCTGAAGACCGTCTCGAGCATAATAACGAAGAGGAATCATCTGAAGATATAGCTAAACAATTTAAGAAATTTAAGAATGCTGCCAAGTATGATTTAAATTCAGAAGAGTTATATTGTATTTGTCGTAAGCCAGACAATGGAGAGTTGATGGTTCAATGTGATGGATGCGAAGAATGGTACCATTTTAAATGCATGAAATTAAAACAAGAGAATTCCAAATTGATTTCTAAATTCTATTGTAAGTTCTGTAAGTGGCAGGATATTGGTAATACATTGTGGAAGAGAAAATGCAGAGTTTCATGGTGTAAAGAACCAATACGAAATGGTTCCAAATATTGTTCTGACGATCATGGTAAACTATTCATGAAAGAATTACTAGTTGATAGGGTTACTTCAAGCGAAAATGATTTAAATCCTTCAAAAATTAAAAAAATTACTGAACATTCCAACTATAATTATGAAATTCTACTTAAATTAGGATCTGAATTTCCTGAATTACCAATTGTTAAAGAGTATAAAGAAACTGATGGTGCTAATATCGATAATTTTCCTGTACACATCAAGCAAGAATTGATAAAATTAAAACAAAAATCAATTAAAACTGCCAATCTTATAGATAATTTCGAAAAGAGAGGAGAATATTTATTAGAAATTAAAGAAAAAAGTAAATTATTAAATGAAAAATTAATTAAATCAATCTATCCAGAAATAAAAGCTGAAGAGTCATCATCTAAGAAGAAAAAACAATCTAAGAGTAAAAAATTGGATACATGTTTTTACGATAAAACTTTAGACCATATTGATACAAAAGCTTCAATAATAGATGAACTACTATCAAATGAAGATACATTTAAGTCGTTTAAGTCAACTATAGAACAGAAATTAAATGATGAAACAGATGAAACATGGTATAATGAAAAGCTATGTATACAAGATAGGAAAAAATGTCCAAGACATAATGGATGGTGGAATTTATTGAATGATGAAGTGTCTAAAAAATTAATTGAATATAATCAAACCTTAGCCAGCCTTGAAGTTCTAAAGAATACTACGTTAAGAAACTATAGTATTGATGTTTATGAAAAGTAAAAAGCTTATTTTTTTAAACCGTTTATAGTAGCAACTATTCTCCTTGTATGTTTATAATGTCTAAATTCTAATAAATAAATGCCTTGCCAAGTTCCGGTAGCTAATCTACCATTAGTAATCGGTATACTTAAACTAACACCTACGACTGTACTCTTAACATGTCCGGGCATATCATCAGGACCTTCATCTGCATGAATATAATAATCACCTTCTGGTGCAACCTTATCTAAAGAGTTAGTCATATCTTCTCTGACATCAGGATCACAGTTCTCATTGAGTGATAATGCTGCACTTGTGTGTTGTAAAAATAAATGTAAAACTCCAACTTCATAGTTTTTAAGTTGAGGTAAATTAGATATTACTTCATCAGTTATAAGATAACTACCTTTATTCCTTGGAGCTAATGAAAATTTAACTTGCTCCCATGTAGTTGCCATTGTCAATTGATGATATGTTTGTGTTAACTATATTTGTGATTAATATTTATCAATTATCAGTAGCAAAATAGACAGATATTCGACAGTGGAAAAAAAGATAGCACGTGGTATGTATCACGGGAGCCAAACTGCCTACTAGCATCATAATCAAAAATTTTCGAAAAAATGGCAACTTGTCCGAGTGGTTAAGGAGAAAGATTAGAAATCTTTTGGGCTTTGCCCGCGCAGGTTCGAGTCCTGCAGTTGTCGTTATAATGTTTTTTTTATAAATCTTCTACATTTATATTTAAAACATTACAATTAGGAATGTTATCTGATTCATGGAATTGGGTTATTTCAAAAGGAATTGTGCTTGAACTTGTACTTTCAATTTTGATATATTCTAAATTGGCATTTTTAAGTTTAAATGATTCATCCAGAGTATAATTATTTAGTTCCAATGTTACTTCAATGATCTGAGAAATGTCCTCTTCGAGAAGTATGCCACCTAATATCTTACTTAAATCAGAATCAAGCATATTTTCGAAATATATACTAGGTACGAATCTCAAGACTTTCTCAATTTCATTATCCACATAGTATATGTCATCTTTATCATCACAGAATAAATCACCTAGGATTTCTTCATTAATATCATCAAGAAGAAATGTTTCACAGAAGCAATTTCTAAATGAACAATATAAATCATTGAACAAACCATTAATAATCACCTCCAGCTTATTCTAATATATTCTCCTAACGAAAAAGTTTCAAATAGATATTTTTTTTTACAAATTTAAAAGAAAATTTAAATTGAAATGTTTTGAAAAATTGGCGGTTAATTGGTAGCGTCGCTAGTATACTATATTTTCTTCATATTGAAAAATTTCTTTGAGATGAGAACAAAAAAAAAAATATAATAAAAAAAAATTTCAGACAGTAAATAATTATAGATCAAAACTATTATCTTTTACATTAAATATTATAAACAAGATGGAATTAGCAGTCCGTCAAGAAGATGCTGATACTTTATTGAAGCAAAAGAATATCCTTGATGAAAGTGTGTTGGATAAATATAGAACCGGTGGACAAATTGTTCAAACTGGATTAAAATATATAATATCATTAATTAATGAATCATATCATTTAAAGAAAGTTAATGATCAAGAATTACCAATAAGTGTACAAGAATTATGTATATTAGGAGACTCGTTCTTAATTAATTTGTTATCTAAAGTATATAATACTCAAGTTAGAGAAAAAGGTATATCGTATCCAACTAGTATTGAAGTTAATGAATTAGCCAATGGATTTTCACCAGAATTAGATGATGAAGGGCAATTTATTTTCACAGCTGGTGATGTTGTGACTATTTCATTAGGAGTTCAAATCGATGGTTATACTTCACAAGTTAGTCATACTATAGTTATATATCCTCCTGGTATTGAAATTAATCAAGATTTAAAACCAGAAGGTCCATTATTAGGATCAAAAGCTGACGCTATTTGTGCAACTCATATTGCTACTGAAACCTTAGTTGGATTATTAGGATTATCATTAACTCCTGAAAAATTACCAGTACAATTAAAGAATGAAGGAGGAATTACTGGTACATTATTAAGAAATATTGTTGATTCTATTGCTGAATCATTTGGATGTATTGTATTACCTGGATCTAAAGTCAGAAGAATAAGAAGATTTTTAGCGGGACAAGCTGAAGGAGTTGTTGCTGAACGTGATTTTAAAGGTGTTGTTTGGAATGAATCTCATCAAGAAGAAAGATTATTAAACAAAGCCTCAAATAATCAAGAATTAATTTTACAAAATAATAAAGTTAAACCTACCACCACCAATAATTCAACTGCCATTCCAACTGATGAATTTATAGTATTACCTGGAGAAGTATATCAAATTGATATTAGAATGTCATCAACTCAAGATTTTTCTGAAGTTGGTTTAATAACTTTAGAAGAAATTGATCATTTTACAGGAAAGAATCATAAAACTGAATTTAATAGTAAAAGTACAATACATATTAGAGATTTTGCAATTAATCATCAATTAAAATTAAAAACTTCACGTAAATTATTAAGTGAAATTGATAAAAATTTTTCAGTTTATCCATTTAAATTATCATATACTTCAAAAACTTTTCCAATTAATTTACAAGAAAATTTAATTGAACAAATTAATGAAATTAAACAAGATTTAAAAGGATTTAAATTAGGATTAAGTGAATTAAACAATAGACATTTAATTAAATCTAGACCAATTCAATTAACTAAATTTATTCCATTAGAACAAATATTAATTAGTTCAAATCCAACTGGTAAATTTGGTATTGATTTAAATAAACCAGTTTTACCAGGGATGGAAGTTCCATTACCTCAATTAGGAATTTCATCATTAAAATTAAAATCTTTATTAAATAAATTTGGTAAATCAATTACCAATATTAGAGAATCAACTACTATTATTATAAATAATTTTAATAATACTAGTGAAATAATTAGATTAACGGGTGGATCAAAATCAAGTTCACCAAGTTGGGTTCATAGTCAATATCAATTGAAAGGTAATTATATTGATTCTATTAATCAAATTGGTAAATTACTTGAAGATAAAAGATTTGGTATTAAAATTAAAGAATGTTTTCCATATAAATTAAATCAAGATAAATCAGTTGAAACTATGCAATTAGATTAGATTAGATTAAATAAATAATTAATTATTTATATAAGACTTGATATTTTCTGTACATTATTATATATCATATATATATATCTACGTAGATGATGATTTAGTTCATTTAATAAGTAGAAGTTAGATATATATATATTTATCTATATATATGAAATGCGATAGCCACTTTTAAATTTTGTTACCAAGAGAGGTACGAATTCAAGATTAAGTCATTGTAATAATAATATCATATTATAATAATAACCGTCTTTTTAATATCTAATTTTGCTCGAGAGGAGAAGTTGTTTAAATTTAGAAAATTAAAAATTAAAAATTAAAATTTAGAAAATTAAAAATTAAAAATTAAAAATTAAAAATTAAAAATTAAAAATTTTAAATTTCTTCTCGTATACCTCGTAATTTTAAATTATTGAGATGGAGATATATATGGAGATATATGGTGACATACAAAAAGAAAGTTCAAAAAAAAAGTAGGCAATAAAAACAATATGAGAAGGGAATAAATCTGCCATTCGTTAAACTAATATATATGCATACATATACATATATAATTTTCTGTATCTATTAAATTATTAATGTAATTAATTAATTAATTAATTAAATCTTTGCTTTTGTTAAGTTTGGTAAAACATTTAAGGCGGACCCTCTAAAATTAAAATTAAAAATTAAATTTTATATCTCAATTTCTCCAAAAATTAACGATACGAAATTTATTTTTAGAATGTGACAAAAACAAAAAATTACAAAATAAAAATTATAAAATAAAAATTACAAAATAATTAAAATCATGTCAAGTTAAAATTTTGCCCTGCAAAGATTGATCTAGTTGATTTAGGGTTCAAAATGATTATGATTAATTGATTCAAACCAAACCATCGTAATTCAAAACAAATTCTTACATTAGATCTAAACTGTGGATATTCTACATTTCAATATGAATTTTATTTCGTGTAATTTGTTATTGGGGTTGTCGACTACTACTTGCTTGTATTCAATAATGATAAGCCACCTTTTAATATTTATTAAATATTGTATATTGGATGTGTAAGATTCAAAAATAGAAATTAAAGTTATTGGTTGTATTAAAAATGCAAATTGAATTATTATGAGGCTAAAAGCAGCATAAAAAATATCGTAAATTTCAGATTTCAATAATAATAGCAAAAAAATTTTCACACATTTTGAATAATAATAATAATAATAATAATAATAATAATAATAATAATAATAAAAACTTTTATTCGTAAATCATCATTTCTAAAATATTTTCAATGGATTCTATTATTCATTTAAAAATTGATGGAAATCATTTCCAACAGTTTTAATATCTTTTTTTAATGTACTCATTGAAGAATGTTGTTAATACATCCACTAGTTTGGATCATATATTTGTGTACAAATTATGTCATCGCAGCTCAACTAAATGCTATAATAATACCAGCTTCAAGTGAAAGTGTTCCATTCACATATTTCCCTTATTCAATTGCTACTCTGAATTTTGTTTTTAAATTATCGGGTAATACAATAAGTGTAGGTGATACATATTATATAACTGTCAACTTTTGTTATGGTTTCTTAACTACTTATACTTCATTTGATTTAAATTATGAGGGTACGACGTATGCAACATGTGAAATAGATAATGGTTATAAAACCAATTTGTATTCAACAATTACTTGTACTCAAACTGTACTGGTAGATCTGTCAAATACAATATCTGTCACAATGCCTTTTAGTTTTGCCAATAATGCAGGTGGGTCATCTTCAGCTTTAGATCTTCAAGCCGCTAGTCTAATATCTAGTTCTGTTGTAAATGGAGGATCTGTTAATGGACTTCATGAAATGACTAATGGTGGTGGAACTTATTATTTCCTAAATAGAGACTTTACTGCTTTTAGTTCTCAAAATGATAACTTTTTCTATAGAGAAAGATTATGGGAAAATGAGGCTTCAGTTTATTATATAACAGGATCTTGTTCGAGTGGTACTATGCTGGGAAGTATTGGTTTCCAAGTTTCAAATGGTAATATAAATTGTGATACACTTGAAGTCCAATTAACAAACCAAGTAAATGCGTGGCTCGTGGCTGAGAATGTCGTAACTTATGACAGTGCCGTCATTACATTAGAAACCTGCAATACAGCCGAAGTTCTTTATTCAATTTCTAATATCCCTTCTGGTTATCAAGTATTTTTCGACGTTGATATTACTGGTTTAGAAGGGTATTTAACTGCAACTCCAACTAATAGTTGGACTTGTGATGATATTACTGGTATCTATCCTTACTTTCTTGCTCCATTATCTGTTTCATTTCCCCAACCAACTGTTTCATCTACTACCAGCACATTAATCCCAACTTCTGAAGTAAGTACTATCGTCCCACTTACTGGTCCAATCACAGTCGTGTACTACAACGCCATCCCTGACACCACCTGGTCAAGCGATTATACTAGTATTGGACCTGATTCTGCAGGTACAGGTTTGTTTGCTTATGTTCCAATACCTACTACTACTGAATTAGTGACGTGGTCAAATTCATATTCATCCATTGAAAGTGATATCGCAGGTATTGGTGAAACAGGAACTGTTATTACTTATGTTCCAATACCCACTTCAACTCGTACTGGATTATGGACAGGAAGTTACACCTTCACATCGACAGAAACTGCACCAATAGGTTATGAAGCCATTGAAATAGTTGAAGTTCCAATTCCTACAAAAACTGAAACCTTAACTTGGACAAATTCTTATGGTTCCTTATCAACCATACGTACTGTAAGAGAAGCGTCATCAGTAACTCTTGTCACATATGTACCAGTTCCTACTATTACTGAAAGTTCAACTTGGTCCAACGATTACAGCTCTACGCTGATATTCAGTGCTACTCCTGGCGAAACAGGTATTGTCATTGATGAAGTTCCTACTCCCACCATTACAATTACATCTACTTGGTTGAATAGTTATACTTCCATAGAAACCGATTATGCTAGTCATGGTGGCACAGATACAATTATTTATTACACACCAGTTACAACTGTTACTGAAAGCACTACTTGGTCTAATAGTTACATTTCAACCGAAATTGAAACTGCAGGGCCGGGGGATTCTGCTACTGTAATTTATGATTATCCTACACCTACAGTTACAATTACATCTACTTGGTCGAATAGTTATACTTCTATAGAAACTGATTATGCCAGTTATGGTGGAACAAATACAGTTATCTATTATACCCCAGTTCCCACTATTACTGAAACTATTACTTGGTCCAATAGTTATGCTTCAGAGGATACTGAAAGTGTGGGCCCAGGATCTACAGCCATTGTGATTTATGATTATCCTATACCTACAACAACGATAACTTCCACTTGGGGCGGAAGCTTTACTTCAACAACAACTATAACTGGAAGTATTAATGGTACTGCTACTTTATTTATTGAAGTTCCTTCATCAAGTTCATTGAGTTCATCAAGTTCATTGAGTTCATCAAGTTCATTGAGTTCATTGAGTTCATCAAGTTCATTGAGTTCATCAAGTTCATTGAGTTCATTGAGTTCATTGAGTTCATCAAGTTCATTGAGTTCATCAAGTTCATTGAGTTCATCAAGTTCATTGAGTTCATCAAGTTCATTGAGTTCATTGAGTTCATTGAGTTCATCAAGTTCATCAAGTTCATCATCATCATCATCATCATCATCATCATCATTAAGTTCGTCATCGTCATTAAGCTCATCATCGTTAAGTTCAGGTTCATCCATTTCAAGCTCAACATCATCAAGTTCATCTACATTTTCATCCAGCTCAGTTTTGGTATCTTCGAGTCAATCGGGATTTGGTTCTGAATCTTCAACCTCGGAAAGTTCTTCTTATGATTCGTCTTCTTCACAAACAAGTCAGTCATCGTCAGCAACTTCTGCTACCGGCCCATACTCCGGAAGCTCTACCACAGTTGAGAATTCTTCATCATTGTTTCAACCTACATCTTCACAAGCATCTGAGTCTTCATCTTCTGAGTCTTCAGTATCTGAGTCTTCAACATCTGAGTTTTCATCATCTGAGTCTTCATCATCTGAGTCTTATTTCACTTCAAGTCTGATAGCAGTATTATCATCTTTCTCATACTCATTCTATAGCAATTCATCAAGCGGATCAACATCTTCAGCCACTTCTTTAACTTCATCATCTGTCGAAACTTCATCTAATACTATTTCATCATCTAATAGTATTACATCCAATTCAGAAACTTCTTCTTCCAGTAGTGCCAGTTTCAGTTTACTGGGATCTAGTATTTCTTCAAGCGATTCTGCAAGAAGCAATGGTGGTGGTGTCTCGTCTACAAGTCAACCTCCTTTATCTGGTAGTGGATCATCATCAAGCACCACTTCTTCTATCAGTAGCTCATCCACACCTTCATCTATTGGCTCCTTATTTAAATCAATAAGCTTGTCGTGGGAGGGTGAAGACGATTCTCAAGCAATCAGTTCTCGATCATTCAACTCCCGTTCAATCAGCTATCCTCTTCCATTTGAACCTGCTTGGTTAGCTACACTTTCTTGGGTTTTACCAGTTGGATCGGTTCCAGGTGATACTTATAATTTATCATTACCCTATGTTTTCGGATTTTTAAGTTCAAGTTCTACTCAAACCAAGCGTTCCATTTCTAGTGCAACAGTCTCATTGACTGCTAATGGTATTGATTATGCCATATGTGATTTGATAAGTGCCGGTTCTTCTACTATTGATTCATCTTTACAATGTACTCTTTTGGATAGTATGACTTCTACTCCTGGTGCTAGTGGTGATGTTGTTATCCCACTAGTTTTCAATGCTGGTGGATCTAATTCAGTAGCCGATTTAGATGCTGCTAGTAGTTTAGTCTCAGGTATTCAAACACTTAATTTCTATGAAGGTAATACTATCCTTCTGACTGAAGTAATATTTGGAGCTGGTTCTCCATCGTCTGATGAGCCTGATACTATAGTTTACAATATCAGACCAGAATCATGGTCAGATTCGGAATTGATTTATGTGCTAGGTGGAAATTGTCCAAGCGGTTATGAAAGTGGTCAATTAGGTATAATTATTAGTGGAGGTGAATTGAATTCTTCATCATATGAATTATACATTACTGATAATCTTAATGTGTGGTACTTTCCAAAATCGGCAGATTCTATTGATTCGGTATCTATAATAACAAATCTGGACAGTGAGATTATAGTTGAATATGGTAATATTCCAGCTGGATATAGACCATTCTTAGACATTACAGCTATCAATGTGAATAATGCCCAAGCCAGTTATATCAATTCATTCCAATGTGTTGGAGGATCAGGAAGTTCCGGTAGTTCAAGTATTTCTGGTGGCACCACAACATTGACTGTTACCGAAACCACAGAAGCAACCGAAACCTCAACAGAGACTATTGTATCTACATATACTAATGATCATACAACTGGTACCACTACATATGTAACTGAAGTTGTCAATACCTTAACAAACACTATTACAACAGCAATTGTGGAAACTCTTTATACTGGTGGATCTCCCGAAAACAGCGAAGGTACTATACCTTTAACTACTATTACAACCACTATAATCACTGAGATCACAACCACTACATGCCCGGAGGGTTCTACCGAAACAATTACAACGGTTGAATTAATCACCACAGTTGTTACTACAGTTTGTCCTGAAAATTTAGCTGAACAAACTGGTACAGGAGCTTTAACGAATAAGATTACTGAGGGCTTACCAGAGGGTACACAGACAGTAAAAGCCACTACAACAAGAATTGGAACAACTGGAGCTGGTACTGGTACTGGTACTGGTACTGGTGCTGGTACTGGTACTGGTGCTGGTACTGGTACTGGTGCTGGTACTGGTATAGGTACTGATAATCCAACCAATATAATTGAAAACAATACAAATCAAGTATCATCTATTGAAAGTTTACAAACTAAAAGTAGTTCTATTTCTCATTTTACTACTGGAATTCTGATAATTAATACTTTTGCTGGTCAATCTACTAAGATATATTTATCATTCTCAACATTATTAATATTTTTATTTAGTCTTATAATTTAGATTTTCATATGGGACTAATCGTAATTATTTAATATACCTTTAAAATAAAATTAAAAAAATATATAAATATAATAAACTGTAAACTGGAATATAACCTGTAAAAAAAGACATTACTATACTTACATTTGTTGAAGGAAATTAATTAAAAAGATAATAAGATAGTTTTTAAATAATTGTATTTTGTTTAATTATAATAATTAAAAATTTATTTTAAAAATAGCAATTATCTAAATATATAATTTCAACCAATGTTAAAAAAAATATTAATATTAATATTAATAATAATAATAATAATAATAATAATAATAATAATAATAATAATAATAATAATAATAATTCAAAACAGCTACGTAATTATTAACCTGTAAACTGGATTTATAAATATTATTACCCCCTCCTCTTCGTCCATTTGGTAATTTACAGTTTAAAGACTTTATACTTTAAAAAAAAAAAAAAGTGGGTGACTAAAAAAAAAAAGAACAAAAATAAAAGTTGTCTCATTTTACACGACCTTTTTCTTTTGTGTATATATTTATTATATTTATTATAATAATTATTATTATTAACTATGTAAAAATCAAAACAAACACCAAAAATATTTATGTTAAATTATTTCTAAAGGACATTTTTATTTGCTGTTTTTTTTGTATTTTTTTTCCTTTTTTACTTTTTCTGTTATTGATCTTTTGATAATAAAAAAAATCAAATTACACGTTCTATATATATAAAAATTGTATGTGTTATTTAACTTTTTATCCTTTATCATTATAATGAATGAATTGATTGATTGAAATTTATGTGGTTATATTTCATTAAAAAAAAAGAAGAGACTAAATCATAGAAATCCGCCCTCACCTCCTCACACTTCATTTCCCCCCTAGAAAACACTCACTCATATTCACCGAATCATCAATCACCACCCCTCCTCTTCCATCCATCTAATATATTTATTAATTCTACATAATCAATACTAAAATTAAAAATATAATTCATTTAATTAATTAATTGATTATTTTTTTCTTTTTTTGTATTAAAATAGTATCAATTGATGGACAGCCAATTTTTCTTTTTTTCTTTTTACTGCCATTTTTTTTTGTTTGTTTGTTTGAGAGTGAGCAAAAAAAAAAAAATAATCCCTCCTTAATACGACTCTTAAGTATTGAGGTATGGATGAGAATTAAAAACAAAAAAGAAAAATAAAAAAAAATTTTGGACAACGAATTTTGGGCGGGAGGTTTTAATTTTTTTTTTCTTCTATTCTTTCTTGTTTATATTTGATTTAGATTTTAAAATTTGAATTAATTGAATAGAAGAATTGATCTAATTTATCTCCATCAATTGATTAATTGTGTTTTAGAAGTATGTGAGTCTTTTGTTTATGTTCAAAGTCATATATAATTATTTTTTGTTTGTTTGTTTATTGATGAAGTCTAGGGGGTGAGTGATTGATTCCATGCAATTGATCTCATCTAAAATTTAATAAACAAGCAATTAAATTAATCCAATCCAATTCAATTCATTATTATGGATATTTATTATTATCATTATTGTTTTGTTCTTAATACTAACTTTTTATTTCTAGTTATTGTTCATTTGTATTTTTTTTTTAATTAGTACATATTATTTTTAAATTCTTCCTCCCGATTCCCATCCAACAAAAAAACCTTCAGTTGTCAATTCAAACTTTTTATTTTCATATAAATTATTACTTGTCAACTTTTGTTTTAAAAATAAATAAATAGGTTTATAATTTTCAATCATAAATTTTTAACCAATCCATACCCAAATATAAATATATAAATTAATCACAATGTCTGTTAGTTTAAAAGAAAGTGAAGTACCTGCTACTAAAGAAAGTACCGCCTCAAGAGAAGATTCCGTTTATCTTGCCAAATTAGCCGAACAAGCTGAAAGATATGAAGAAATGGTTGAAAATATGAAAGCTGTTGCTTCTTCAGGTCAAGAATTATCCGTCGAAGAACGTAATTTATTATCTGTAGCTTATAAGAATGTAATTGGAGCTCGTCGTGCTTCTTGGAGAATTGTTTCATCAATTGAACAAAAGGAAGAAGCCAAAGGAAATGAAAATCAAGTTTCATTAATTAGAGATTATCGTTCTAAAATTGAAGCTGAATTATCTAAAATTTGTGAAGATATTTTAAGTGTATTATCTGATCATTTAATTTCATCTGCTCAAACTGGTGAATCTAAAGTATTTTATTATAAAATGAAGGGTGATTATCATAGATATTTAGCAGAATTTGCTGTTGCTGATAAACGTAAAGAAGCTGCTGATTTATCATTAGAAGCTTATAAATCTGCATCTGATGTTGCAGTTACTGAATTACCACCAACTCATCCAATTAGATTAGGTTTAGCATTAAATTTCTCCGTGTTTTATTATGAAATTTTAAATTCACCTGATAGAGCATGTCATTTAGCTAAGCAAGCTTTTGATGATGCTGTTGCTGATTTAGAAACCTTGAGTGAAGATTCTTATAAAGATTCAACTTTAATTATGCAATTATTAAGAGATAACTTAACTTTATGGACCGATTTGTCTGAAGCTCCAGCCGCCAATGAAGAAGCTGTTCATGCAGAAGAATCAGCTAAAGCTGCTAATGCATAGATTTAATTTTTTTTTTCAAATTAATAACAAGAAAAGAAGTTAAAAAAAATTCATCAAATCTAAATTAAATTTTTAAATGTTCTTTTTAAAAAAAAAAATAAAAAAAATTAATCCCAAATGAAAAAAAAAGATAAATTATTAGTTAAATTCTTAATAATTTAAATGTTATTATTGTTGTTTATTCTAAATTCTTTATTATTATTATTATTATAATTATAATTTAATTAAATTAAATTAAATTATATTAAATTTCTTATATATTTTTCTTTTTTTTGTTGCTGTTTTATATTTTGTTGTTTTTTAAATTTTTATAACTTATTAACTCACCCTTTTTTCTATTTTTTTAATTATTACTATTATTATTATTATTATCCTTTTTATTATTATATTATATTATATTATATTATATACTATATTGCTGTGTCTTTGTTTTATTTTGATAATTTACTTAATATAATAATTAAAAGAATTATCTCTCAATCTATACTTATATATATGCTTAAAGTATATTATAGTTCTCTTATTATCTCTTCTAGTTCTTCTTCAAATATAAATAAATAAATAAATAAGAAATATGTTTTAAATCCACTCCAAAGCAGTCATTCACGACGTATTTTTAACAGCCTACATTCAACCAAAAATCTTACATGGAAATTGTTAAGAGATGTAGTTTAAAATATAAAGCCTTACTGAAACAGACTTTAAATAGCATCAGTGTAATGCTTCTATTAATCGCGAACTTTAATGAAGTTGTTGACGTTCAGGCATTGTACTCACCTTCGAAGTTACTTAGTTTACTGATGTAGAAGTATTATGATTAATCAGGAATTGATTTTAAGGTACAATTAAGGTACAACGTATTGCAGTTTGGATGTATCCAAATATTTCTTTAAAAGGACGCGTTTTAAAAACTTTTTCTTTGTCTCTTTTTTTATAAAAACAACAAACGAAAAAAAAGAAAAAATTTTTTGTTGAAACAAATTTGGATCAATTTGTAAACATCTTTGATTAAGAAGATATAGTTAACAGATACTTAACGATTTGTGGCAATCGGTACTTGAATCAAGTATATAAGAAAAGTATAATCCAATCGAAGTCATCTCGGCTATCCTGTGATTCCTCCTCCTCCTCCTGTTTATTTATTTGTTATAAGTAACTTTTTACTCGTCTAACAATTATATTATTATTATAATCAAATATGCCAGAACCAGTAGGTATTTCCAATTTACCTAATCAAAGGTATGTATATCACTTTGCTTATTGTTATTAGCAATTGAGCCGTTCTGTCCAATACTTAATTCTAATCGATAATAAATAATAATAACATGATTTACTAACTAATTTTTATAGGTACAAGATTGTTTCAAAACAAGGTACTACATTTACGATTATGGTATGTGGTGAAAGTGGATTAGGTAAAACTACATTTATTAATACATTATTTCAATCATCCTTAAAACTTTATCAAGATCCAACTGAAAGACATAATAAATTTACTAATTCTAATCAAACTGTTGATATTGATATTGTAAGAGCTATATTAGAAGAAAAGAATTTTAAAATTAGATTAAATATAATCGATACTCCTGGGTTTGGTAATAATGTTAATAATCATGATAGTTGGACTCCAATTATTGATTTTATTGATGATCAACATGAATCTTATATGAAACAAGAACAACAACCTTTAAGAACCGAAAAGAAAGATTTAAGAGTTCATGCTTGTCTTTATTTTATTAGACCAACTGGTCATTCATTAAAACCTTTAGATATTGAAATTATGAAAAGATTAAGCACTAGAGTTAATTTAATTCCCGTAATTGCTAAATCAGATACTTTATCACCAAAAGAATTAGATACTTTTAAGTCAAGAATAAGAGATATAATTGAAGCTCAAGATATTAATATTTATACTCCCCCATTAGATTTAGATGATCCTGCATCAGCAGAACATTCCAAGCAATTAATTGAATCCATGCCATTTGCAGTTATTGGTAGTGAAGATGAATATGAAGTTAATGGTCAATTAGTTAAAGGTAGAAAATATCCTTGGGGTTTAGTTGAAGTTGAAAATGATCAACATTGTGATTTTAAAAAATTAAGAAGTTTATTATTAAGAACAAATATGTTAGATTTAATTTTATCAACTAATGAAATTCATTTTGAAACTTTTAGATCATTAAAATTAGGTAATGATAATACTAATGAAGGAGAAAATAATAATGGTAATGAAACAAATAATGGTGATTTAAAGGATAAAGATGAAATTACCAATGAAAATGGTGAAATAATCAAAAAGCCCAATTCAAAGAAACCAAGAAGATTACATAATCCTAAGTTTAAAGAAGAAGAAGATTCATTAAAGAAATTCTTTACAGAACAAGTTAAAGCTGAAGAGCAAAGATTTAGACAATGGGAAACAAATATTGTAAATGAAAGAAATAGATTAAATCAAGATTTAGAAGAATTACAAAGTAAAATGAAAGCTTTAGAAGATGAAGTTAAAAAATTACAATTAGCAAAACGTTAAAATTAAAAAAAAATCTGCTAACCTTTCTTCTTCTTTTAAATATTTATAGATGTTATATTTTCTCTCTGTTGCTCATTTTTTATTTTTATTATGATTATTATTATTAATATTATTATTATTAATATTCTGGTATTTTATGCTTTTCTTTATTTAGTTTATATAAACAGTTTGGTTATGTTTTATACGTTTGTATATTTTGAAAATATATATTATTATAGTTATATACATACATTTTTATAGTTATATATATACATTTTTAATTCTTATATATTTGGATTGAGAGCCATACCTAATACGGTTATCGACGGGTTGATGCCTCTTGAAGAGAAAAAAAAATATTAATTTTTACAAAATCCCTATTATGATTTAATAATCACTTATCTAAAAAGAATAATCCTAACCATAAAGAGGTACATATCAATAAGCCTTCTTATTAGATAGTAGGCATAATAATTATTATATCTTTTCGTTTTATTTTTTTTTTTTTTTAGATTTCACTTGATTTGTTTTATCCCATGTCAACTCCGAATTATCAGGATTCATATCAATCAATATCTTCGCCACCAGATCAACTGCAACAGCATAAATTTAAAAGAAATTATCGAGCATGTTTGAATTGCAGGGTAAGGAAAGTCAAATGTGATCTTGGACCCGTGGATAATCCAAGAGATGGTAAATGTGCCCGGTGTTTAAGAGAGAGAAAAGATTGTGTATTTGTTGAAAGTAAAAGGGGTGGAGCTTCAAATGTTTCAATTGGTAAAAATAAGAGAAAAGCAGGTGAAATCGAGGGAGATAGTGATACCTCTCCAAGTAGTGAATCATCATCAGTTAATTTAGCGAATATTAATCCAAACCCTCAAATTCACACTCATTTGAGAAATCATAATCAACCAGATAAGAAACCAACACATGCACATGTAACAGCATCAAAATCACAGTCCCAATCACAATTACAGTCACAGACCCGCACACAAGGTCAAGCACCACCACCACCACCACCACGATCACTTACACAACAACCTGTTACTAGATTACCTACAGTAGATGATATGTTAAACCAAGCAGCTCGTCATCCTCTGACACCACCATTATCTGATATTAGAAATTCATCACAACAAGATGAAATTCATTCAACTCCTGATACTTCTAAGAATGGTCCAAGTAACCATTTTTCAACTATGGAAGGAGCCTTAGTATTCTTAGCTAAAGCGGCTGGTACTATTGCAAAAGCTGACGAAAGAGATAATATTGATGCTAGAGCCAAGCATATTCAAATTGAAGCATCACGATCAACTAATGAATCAATATCAAGTCCAAGACATGAAAGCTCTGAAAATCTTATTAATAATAATAATAATTCAATTTCGACTTCTACTACTTCATCATCATCATCATCAACATCAACCGCCACTACCACCACCACCACCACCACTTCTCACGCAAAGGATTCCATACCTCAATACATTAAACCAAATTCATCAAAAAGAATGAGTATGCCAGCTGCTGAAAATGGATTTATTGTAAGACCGAGAGGATCCAATAAATTATCAAATATTGAATATATTGGAGGAGAAACTGGGATTTTAACTGAACAAGAAGCTGAAAGATTAATTCATTTTTTCTTTACAACAATGCATCCATTTTTTCCACATTTACCAAAATTTTTACATTCATCAAAAGTTTTATCAGGTTATCCAATTTTATTATGTGCTATATTAACAATTTCTTCAAGGTATCATCCATTTGAAAATAATACTGGTACTAATGCTGGAGGAGTTCCAAGAAATATTGAAGTTCATGATAGATTATGGTTATACGTTCAACGATTAATTTCTCAAACTGTTTGGGCCGAAGCAAGTACAAGATCAATTGGAACGGTATTTGCATTTTTATTATTTACCGAATGGAATCCAAGAGCTATTCATTGGAGATGGTCTGATTATGCTAATAAAGCAGATGAGGGGAATGATAATGATTTATCATCAACTGGTAATTCTGGGTCTGCTACAGCGGCAGCTGCTGGTATTTTCAGTAGTACGACAAATTCCAATAAATCTGGATCATCATCAGATGTTAATAATTTAGCTGGTTTAGGAGCAATGAGAAGAAGTTATAGAATGGCATGGATGTTAATTGGATCTGCAGTTAGATTAGCTCAAGATATGGGATTTATGGAAATTAGTTCGAAGACATTTTTAGCTACGCATATTGCGGAAATCAATTCAGTTATGAATATTAGTAGAAGATCAATGTTGGCACATTCATTATCAGAAGTTGATTTAGATGAAGATGATATTACAGAAGAAGATTTAGAAAAGTCTGAGGATTTAGATGATAAAATTTTAAAAATGACTGAAGAAGATGTTAAAAAATTATCTAGTGATTATATTTTAAAATTTACATTATCACAAAAGGCTCAAATTGAATTATTACAAATTATTTCATTAGGTCATGAATCATTATATGGATATCGAGCACAATTAGGTTCTTTAACTCAAAGACAAAATTTATCGATTTTAAATATTATAAGTCCATTAATTAATAATTGGGGTAGAAAATATAAACAATATTTAATACCTTCTAATCATAAATTATTAAGAAATATATCTAATTTAACAATTCATTGGTTAAATCCTCAATCAAAAATAAGTAAAGAAATTGCTGAATGTATTGAACGAGAATCATTAATATTTGAATTTAATTATGTTAAATTATATATTTATTCTTTAGCATTAAGTCCATCACCTAGAACATTAATTGAACAAAGAAAGAATAGAAAGGGGAAAATTACATTAAAATTAGATGAAATTTCAAAATCTGCCAAATATATTGAGCAAGCATTTAAATCAGCTAATGAAATGTTATATTCAGCTCATCGAGTTCATCGATTAAAAATGTTAAGATTTATGCCGGTTAGATGGTTAACTAGAATGGTTAGAGCCGTAGCATTTATTGTTAAATGTTATTTAACAATTACTGCTCATAAGCATGGATCCAAATCAACCACTGTTTCGGCGGATAATTTTGATGCTACAATTTTATCATTAAGTTTAATTTCAATTGATGATATAATTCAAAGTATTCAAAGAGCAGCTATAACTTTAAGAGATTGTTCACCTGATGAATTACATTTATGTACGAGATATTCAACGGTTTTAATGTATTTATGTTCCGAGATGAAAACTAAGTCTAAAAATTTTCAAGATGAAAATATTGATTATGATCCAACTGATGAGAATAAGAAATTTGACTTTGAAGAAGAAGGGGAAGAAGAAGGGGAAGAAGAAGGTTACGATGAAGATAATGAAGAAGAAGAAGAAGAAGAAGATAGCTTAAATGTAGAACCAGCAGTTATACCTGTCGAACAAACTATACCACAAGATATCCCAGTATATCAAGATTACAATCAATTTGCCAAACCAGTCATGACAATTCCTGATATATCCAAACAACCGCAGCAATTTAATTATAGTAATAATAATAATAATAATAATAATAATAATAATAATAATAATAATAATTCGAATGAATATTTCTCAAACACTCGAAATAATTCATATTCAAATAGTGAAACTATGACACCAGGTGGAGGACCCGATATTACTTCTACAACGCCTGGATTACAAGGAATTACGGGTGATAGTATGGAATGGTTTATGAATGATAAAAACATTGGATTAGATTTTGTAGTACCATGGATGGAAATGATTGAGAGACAATTAAATACTAATGATTTTAATTTTGATGATGAGTTATTAAAATAAGAATTAATAACCAAAGAAAGAGAGAGGTATCTACCAAATCACATATATAAATATATACATACATTAATAAACAAAATAAATATAAAACATGTTAATAATACAAATATAAGAAGTACTGTCTTTAACTATATATAAATTTTTTATTTTTTTATTTTTAAACTTCTTCTCGTTGTTATTTCAATTCCAACCTTGAATTTCATTAATTAATTTAAATATAATTAATTTTGAATCATTAGAATAATTGGCAGTAATGGGTAAGATAGAAGTAATATCAAATGAATCAATGGTAGAATTTGATGATGAATTAGGTAATGGATTATAAAATTCTTGAGGAGGAGATAAATCAATTTCATTAATTGATAAATTTAAATTTAATTGAAATTTTATTTGAGGATAATTATTAATTAATAAATTATTAATATTAATTAATTTATTAAAACAATTTTTTGCATTAATATTTCCTCGATCTGACATAAATTTTAATAATGCAATTGATTTATTAATTTGTAAAAATGAATTAGTAGATTTTATACATGATATAATTATTAAAATTATTAATGCTGATAATAAATGTTGAGAATCCCAAAATCCAAGGATAAAGATTTTTTTATTACGATATAAATAAGTTATAATATCAATGGTTGAACAACTTATTAAGATTGATTTTGAAATTGTTTGATCAATTTCAGTCATATGATCATTAATTCCAATTAATTCAAAAGTTGGATCAAAAATTAATGATAATAATGGTTTTGTAATTAATATTATTAATTGATGATATCTTAAAAATAAATTTGATAAATTTCTACTACCATCATTAAAATTTATAATATTTATATTTAAAAATTGTGATAATAATGGAATTTCAAAATTTTTAATTAAATCATTAATTGAATTAATTATATTTTTTAATAATAATTTTTGATTAAATTGATTAGTATTAATATAATTAATTGAAAATGTTCTAATATTTGGTCCATAAATTAATCGAACAAATTTTGCTACAAATTTTGTTAAATGAACATTAATTTCTAATATATTATTATCAAAATTATCATTTAAATTTAAATTATTTTCAGTTGGTAAATCAACATCAGTATCAGTATATTGAAAATGAACTGTTTTAGTAGCCCAAGTAGTATCAATTACAAATACTGACCACCATAATCGTTTAGCCTTTTCAGCAAATATTGAATTTTGAGTTGATGATGATGATGAACTTGATTGTCGATGATAACCTTGAGAAACTGCTGATCGAGCCGCTATACCCAAATAATTATAAACAGTATTATAATTATTTAAATTGGCAGTATATAATGCTAATAATAAAGCACTTTGAATAAATTTAAAATCAACTAATTCTTTAGTTAAAGGAAATAAATGTTCAGCTAACAAATAATATTCAATACCGGGATAATTTAATGATGATAAATTTTCATTAGCTAATAATTGTTCACCGAATGCAAAGATTATAAATAAATAACATAAAGATAATTGATCAATTGATAATGATGATGATGATGATGATGATGATGATGATGATGATGAGGATGATGATGATTTTTCAGATAAGATTAAATAAATTTTATCTAAAATTTCATTTAATTCAATTATATCAATTAAATAAAATTCTGATGAATAAGTTGAATAAACTTTATTAATTAATTTATTTGCTATTAATTTAGTTGGTAATTTTTTTGAACATAATTTAATTAAATCAAATTTCAATGATGAATCATTTAATCTAGTATAAAAATCTTGAAAGATTATATTACCACTAAGATAATAATTAATTAATTGATTAATTGGATTTATTGATGATGATGAAGATGAAGATGTAGTTGCTCTTATGGTTGATGAATTTTGTAATAAAGTTGAAGATGAATTAATTGGTTCATCATCATCATCATTATTATTATTATTATTATTATTATTATTATTATTATTATCATTGATGATTGATTCAAGGTATTCAACTCTATCGTGTAATTTATTTAAATCACTTTCCATTATAACAATTTTACGATCTTTAGTAGGATATATACATAATTCACTTTTATTAACACTTTTACAATTTGAACAACATGGTTTTTCACCTGAACATTTTATTTTGGATAATTTACATCTTGTACATGCATAATGAGTTCTACCAAATACCTTCAAAGGTTTTGGTTTTTCAATATTAATATTATTATTATTATTATTGTTATTAGATCCGCCACCCATTTACATTAACAGATAATATATGTTTTTATTATTACTTGATTAATCGATTGATCTATTTAATTCGAGTGAATGATTGGTTTGATATTGATATTGATATTGATATTGATTTTGATTTTGGTGTATATTTTGATTATTTTTTAAAGTTGATAAAAATTTGGCAGCATAATTTTTTTGTTTATGTAAAATTAGAGAGAGCAGAACAAGTTGTAGAAATAGAAAACAACGTAATATAATATAATATAATCTAATATAATACAATGATTGAAGGTAATTAAATTCTCTTGATTAAATAGAATAGATTCACAATGTATTATTATAAATAACAAATAAAATAAATATTATAGATTAATTTGTAAAATAAAAATTTCAATTACTATTTATATTTATATATAATTTTTATTTAAAGGGCTGGACACTCTCCAAGAAATTTTTGTATT
The DNA here is from genome assembly GCA_030563665.1 of Scheffersomyces broadrunensis. NCBI lineage: Eukaryota > Fungi > Ascomycota > Pichiomycetes > Serinales > Debaryomycetaceae > Scheffersomyces > Scheffersomyces broadrunensis. The sequence goes on along the minus strand of JAJMJS010000001.1, from coordinate 503,569 downwards.
TTTTTTTCTTTTTATTTTTTTTATTTTTATTATTTTTATTTTTAAAAATTTTTATTTTTAAAAATTTTTAATTTTAATTTTTAATTTTTTTTTTAGTTTTCTAATTTTGGTTGCCTTTTTTAAAATTGTTATACTTTTAACAATTACGATGGAAAGTTAGGGGTAAATAGAAAGAATTAACGCATAAAGATCAATCTGTTTATCTATCAATAACAAATTGTTTTCTTTTTTAAAAAGAAAACACGTAAATGATTCTATTTAAAGCAAAAGGGTTTTGTTCATAATTTTGTTTTCATTGTATATTTTACTGTTTGGTTTGTATACTGATATTAAATATTATAATATCATGGGATGAATGAATAAATGATTTTACTTTTACTATATTTTTATTTTATTATTATAATTTACCTTTCCCCCTATTAAAAATAATAATTTTGTTGATACTTTATATTATTATTTAAAAACAAAGGAAAGGCTGAAATATTTAAAATAAAAATATTGCGTGATCTTTGCAGTAACTAATTGAAATAATAATAATAATATAATATTAGTTATTATTATATTACGGAACTGGTTGATTGCAATCCGTAAATCAAAAAGTAAGATGAAATATAAAATCATATAACTTGATGAAACACACAATATGAATTTAAATAATTCAAATTAGAATGTGGTTATTATAATAATTAATAATTTAATAATAATAATAACTTTAGGAGGGGTATTATTTTTTTTTTAAGTTACCCCAAAATTATATGATTATTACTTTATTTTTATTAAAACTACGAATTAAATATCATTATTTCAGTTAGAAATTTGGAATTAGAAAATGAGTCGCCTTGAGTCATATGTGTTAATGTATATGTACGATGAATTATATCGTAGTTAAAAAATTAACACATATACATATACATATACATTCACATAAAGAAAGAAAATAAAAAGACCCGCCTTAAAATAATATGAATAATTGGTTTTTATTTAATTTTAATTTTAATTTTAATTTTAATTTTAATTTAAACAAAAGTTTTAATAATATATTTATATTGCTTATTGTTTACGTCTACATGCCTTCTATTAAAGGGTTAGTATATGTACAATTCGCCTAAAAGTTAAATCATAATCAATAATCTATAATTATAATTTGAAAGATTCAAAGGAAAAAAAAAAGAAAATTTAAAGCCCCTTCTGTACCAATTAATTTATTTCTACACAAAATATTTTATTCACCAACAAGAATTACGAAATTAAATTAAAAATATAAAATATAAAAATAAAATATAAAATATAATTCTTTTTTTGTTTATGTGTTAATTAATAATATTTTCAATTCCCATGAATAGTAATGATAATACTAATAATTATAATAATGAGCAATTAATTGATACAATTATTCAAATTAAGCATTGAAGACTTTCTTGTTTTACGTAAATATGAAAATAATAAAATAAAATAAAATAAAATAAAATAAAATAAAATAAAATAAAAAGTTAAAGGGGGGGGGGGTTAAACAACGCCGTAATATCTCTTATTTAATACTTAGCCTCTGTATGTATTTATGTAGGTACCACTTATATATAAAAATAGAAATTCAAATAAAATAAAAATAAGGAGACGATTACTTTTTATACCAAAGTAGCAAAACAATATAAGAAACAAAATGATTGAACAAAAAGGAGGTAAAAATAAATATTATTAGTTATCATTTACCTTATGAGACTATGTATCTCCTATTTAATTAATTATCCTTATCCTATATTAAACAAAGTGAAAAAAAGACTGTTGTTAATTAATACTCTTGAGATATTTTGTGTAATATAATATTATTTTTATTTTTTATTTTTAGAGGGATTATTTATTAAAACTCCTAGATCAATAACAAAAAAGATGGATCATATTTAAGATCATATTTTAAACCAGCTATTTGTTTATTACAACAGCAAATTAAAAAAACAATTATTTATTTATTTATTTATTTATTTATTTATTTATTTATTTATTTATTTATTTATTTATTTATTATTATTGTTATTGTTGAATAATCACTCTTATCGTCTAAATCCATTGTTTAGTTTTAATTGTCTCAATTCCATAATAATAATAATAAACATATAATTTAATGTATATACATAATAATAATCTTAAGGGATTTAAATAGAAATCATCCCTAGTGATAAACAGTTAAAATATCTTATTATGAAAATTATGTTTTTTTTTTTAATTTTTCAGGGTTAGGGGTATAATTTTGCACTTTCTTTTTATAAAAGTTCTATTTCATTATTGCTGTTTGCAGTACTTAAATAACTTACATTAATGAAAACACATATATTCTTGTAATCCTTGATCTTGATTATTCAATCTGCAGAGTATGCTTTGACTGTTTGGTCAAAATTTCATTCTTTATTTAATAAGTTAAAGAGTTTATCAAAATGAATTAGAAGGTACAGGATGTAATTGTCTTAAGTAAGTGATTGGAACTACAAATTTTCATAATTGGACCGCTATAAGTTCAATATATTTATAGGTAATATTGCACCACCCTGTAGGAATTTTACCTCCATGCCTCTCCCTAGCACTTCTCACTAAAATTTTTTCATTAAATAATTAGTAGTCAGCTAATTGAATATAAATGTCACAACTACAAAAGTTGAATAATTATTCAATTAGCACGTCATATAAAAGTTTAAACACATATATTACTACAAAGTTTCAGTCAATCGTTTGAAAATGAGTTTTTTTTTAATAAAAAAAAGACATACAATGATAGTAACACATACAAAAAGAAATCCTGACAACCTAAACAATACTTTAAGGTATGTGACAAAATGAAATATAATGAAATATAGAATATGAATATAAAATATAAAATAAAAAAGGTAAACAAATTACTGGACTAAAACAATAAAAATACATCTAATCTAAATTACTAGCATAAAATTAAACCAACATGAATTACCTAATTAGGTAGGATGTAAATATACACTTTAAATTTTTTTTAATAAAACCCATTTCTCGAGGCGGCATCAAAAATAAAATAAAATAAAATAAAATAAAATTTTATAATAAGAATTTTTTATTTAAAAATAATCATAATGTCAAATTAGTGGGGAGTTAATAAGAGTTATTTAATAAGGAAATGTTTATTAATTTACCCTAAAACAAATTAAGTGCATATAATAAAAATTAATTTTTGTTAGTTTTAATTTTTTTTAGGTCGAGGTCCTGCACCAAAGATATTTAGTAATTTAATTAATTTATTTGAATCAAAGGGTAAAATATATTGTTAATCCACATGGTTATACTAATTATTATGCCCAGATTATACTTAAAACCTAAGAAAATCAAATCAATTATAAATTAAATAAAGTAATATATATATAACTTTTTCTTAAGTATTTATTAATAAAAAATCAAAAATGTGTTACCCCTTTTTTGTGATACATAATTTAAATTTTTAACTCTCTCTCTCTCTCCCTAAAATCAAAAAAAAAAAAATTTATAAATAGAAATTTTCTCCTTTTTTTTTTTCAAATAAATAATAATTTAATTTTTTAATTTAATTTTTTAATTAATTTAAATTTTGAATTTGAAATTTTTATTTGACATCGTCAATTTTCCTAATCTTTCTTTTTTTAGAATCATAAGTTTTAATTGATTCATATATTTTTTTTTTCATTGAATTTTGATTCTTGATCTTTTTTTTTCCTTTCCCCTTATCATATCTTTAGTCATTTACTTTCGTTTACATTAATAAAGAAATGCAATTCAAATCAGTCTTAATTATTTCAGCCTTGACTGGTTTAGCCCTTGGTGCTGGAAATAGTATGTATAATATTTGAAGCTTTCATAAGTCTCCCCCCTTTCCCCCTTTTTTTTGGGGAATGTTTAGTTTTTTTTGGATTTTGAATGGGTTTTAGTCATCAGGTTGGATATCATGATAGTAATAAGTGTATTTCAAAGGTTCACATTAAAGATTCCTCGGTGAATTTTCATCTTGGAATTGAATTGGAATTGAATCGTTGGAAATTGTTTCATCCCCTAAAAAAATTTTTTTTTTATGTGTGTGGTTATAAGAAGTATTCAAATGGTCTCGGGTAAGGCATTCAATGATCCGGTTATTACAATTATCAATGATATCTAGAGCTTGAAAGACTCGATGGATTGAATTGATTGATATGAATCAAGTGGTTTGAAATTTTTTTTAGTTTAATCAGAATAATTGGGTTTTTGTTATAAAATAGAGGTTCTTTTTTTTGGGTTATATTACTTTTCTTTTCTTTTATCAACCTAGAGGAAATATGAATTGAATTGATTAAATAAGTTCATATATATTCTATTGAATCTATTAGTATTAGAGATTAAAGAGTAATTCCAATGATAATTAACACATTTAACCTTTTAATTTATAATTTTTACCTTTTAATTCAGTGGCCTCATGTGGTGAAATTTTTAATTTTTGTAATTAAAAATTTACCAGTTAAACCCATCCATTTTTTCGAGGCGTAGATCAAAAAAAAATCCCCAAAAACAAAAAAATAATAAAAATCAAAAATCCAAAAATCCAAAAAAGAAAAATTTATCAACAGCTAATACACCGGAAAGTGGGGACTTCCTGATCTGGACGTTTTTTTTTACTAACTTCAATTTTTTTTTATTATAGATTCAACTTTAACCACTGCTACTCCATCAGTTACAAGTGCATGTTCATTCTCCAGTTTTACTGCTACAAACTCTGATCAAGTTGCTCAAGTTGCTGCTTGTGAAACTGCCGTTGGTGAAATTGTTGTTCAAGGTACTGCCTTTGGTGCTGTTGATATTACTGGTGTTCAAGCCATTTATGGTAATTTCACTATTCAAAATGCAACTCAAGCAGTTACATTTAATGCTCCAACCTTACAATTAGTTTCTGGTACTTTATACTTGGTTGGTAATACCATTTTATCTGATGTTAATTTAGCTCAATTAACTACTGTTGACACTTTACATTTTAATGCTTTACCTGCTTTAGAACAAACTGGTTTAACTTCTGGTTTAACTTCCGCTAATCAAGTTATTATTGAAGATACTGGTTTAACTTCTTTAGATGGTATTAATGTGTTTAAATTAGATACTTTTAACATTAATAATAATGGTGATATCGATTCAATTAACTCAGGTTTACAACAAGTTACTACCCTTTTATCAATTTCTTATAATGCTGAAAAAGTTGATGTTATATTAGATAAATTAACTTCTGCTAAAGATGTTATTTTACAATCGGTTAATTCATTATCAGCTCCAAATTTAACTAGTATTAGTGGTTCATTGGCTATTCAATTAACTTCTTTGGATACTGTTGAATTCCAACAATTACAATCAATTGGTAATTCATTAACTATTGCTCATAATGATGAATTAGAACAATTAGATTTCCCAGCTTTAAATAGTGTTGGTGGTGCTTTCCAAATTACCGATAATCCTTTATTAACTTCATTTGATGGTTTCCCAAATTTAACTACTATTGGTGGTTCTCTTAATATTAATGGTACTTTTGATAATGGTACCTTTTCAGCTTTAACTAAAATTGCTGGTGGTTTCACTTTAATAACTGATGGTGATTTATCATGTTCAGAATTTGAACAATTAAATAAAGCCGGTGATATTAAAGGTGATAAATATTATTGTTCTGGTGCTGGTGGTGTTTCTTCATCATCTTCAGACAAAGGTAACAGTGAAAGTTCATCTGCTTCAGGTTCTTCAAGTTCTGGTTCTTCATCAGCTTCTTCAACAACCAAGAGTGGCGATGCTGCTTCTAATTCTGGTAAATTAGCTGCCATTGTTGCTGGTTTTGCTGCCGTTGGTGCTGCTTTAGTTTAAGTTTTCTAAAACTTTCTGAACAATTGTCATTATAAAACACTATTTTTTTTTATATCAACAACTCCCCTAAAAAAACAATTACTTCCTACTTGATTAAATCAAAAATTAATTTTTTTGATAATTTATTCTTTTATATATGTCTTTTACTCTTTCTATAACTTGTTTTATCCTTTTTTATTAATTCTAAATCGTCACCTTTTTTTATTTTCTTTTCCACTGTTAAGTAGTATAGTACTAATAATATTAATTCTAATAATTTTTTTTGTTCCGTGTAGTAAAATGCTTCCTTCAGTATCCCCATGCAAATAATCTTCATATATATATATATATGTATAATAGAAGATCATTTTCCAATTTCTTCAGCTATTGAATATCAATAATGTCTTTTTTTTCCAGCAAACCGTATAAAGGTGAATTTTTGGTTAATTACTTTCCAGATTTACCTAGTGATATATTTAGAAGAATAGTTGATAATACAAAAATCGAATATATATATTTGGTATTCTTAAGTTTGCCTCTTGTTAATTTAAGAAATAATGTTTTTCAAAGTTATTTTGATGAAGAAGTGACATTCATTAAATACCCTGATGGACCTCTTGATATATTCCCACCCGGGGTTCAATATATTGATAATTATGATTGGATTCTACAATTGATAAAAATTCCACTGTTTCATCCTGGAAGATTAGTAATTGAAACTAAAGCTTTAGGATTTAGAATAATTAAAAAAATAATGGAAGATTATACTAGTGAATTTTTAAAATTTCCAAATATTGCTTTACATTTTGATTTAAGAAAATATGCAACATTAGACCTGTTTGGATTTGGAATAACAAAAGATGATTTAAATTACTTTTTACTGTTTCCAAATATAAAATCATTAGCTATACATTATTTAGAAGCCGATCAACCTAAACCAAGGCTGTTAGACTTATTTAATATTGAACAATTTTCAGCATGTAAGCAACTTGAAAGCTTTAGTTTAATTAATAATTTTCAAAAGATTTGGATAAACATAACCTTTCCAACTCAGTTAAGATATTTAACTATTAATAAACAAGTAATTGATCCAATATTATTGAATATTCCTCAAACTGTTTATAATTTGAATTTAGTTGATTGTAATATTACTGATGAGCAATTTCAATTGATGGAGCTACCAAGTGATCTAAAAGTATTAGATTTAAGTAATAATAACTTTTATTCAATACCAATTTTGGAATTACCTAGATTATTGGAAGTACTTAAATTTAACGAGAATTTTAATATTGAAGATGGATTGATAGATGATGAAGCTATTTGGCCTCCGAATTTAAGAGAAATCTATTTCTGTGAATGTAATATAAATCAAAACGTTTTGAACGAGCTCTGTCTGATAGAGTGGCCGCCAAACTTGAAAATTTTGGACTTGAATTGGAATTTATTTGAAGAAATTACTCCATTGAAGATGTTACCCAACTCAGTGAAATTCTTGCATCTACATAGTAAATCACCACTGATAGTTGATACATCTAATGCTTTCAAGCTTCCCTACACATTGCAACAACTAGAGTTTGAATTGAGTCCTTTAAATGGGAAAATTATGTTTCCTGCTTATTTGACAGATTTAGAACTAGTAGGAAAGGGCAACCAGATTGAAAATTTTGGCATTTCCATACTGTTGAAAAGATTAAGCATAAGTGAAGTTGAAATCGTAGATTTAAAAAAAATTCAAAGAGGAGAATTCCCCAACTTGGAAGAACTTTGCTTAGCAGCATGTAACATAAAAACGCTTAAAGGTTGGATTCCCTCATCAAGGTTGAAAACTTTAAACTTGTCACACAATCCTATTTCTATACTCAATAACAAATATCCATTATTTAGTTACAACCTAACTAATTTAAAGTCGATTTCTTTCGCTAAATACGAAATATGCTATATAGATGTCGATCTAAATTTACCTCCCAATCTTGAATTATTAGACTTATCTTTCAATGTTTTAGAACTGTGGCGGTTTGCTGAAAGATATAGCAAATATGTGGAAATCAGAGGAACTGGAAATATTTTGGAATATACGAATAGAGGAGACCTTTAGTAGTTAACTCTGTATAGCAATTCCAACTTTTGGACTAATAGAAAATTATTTAATATATTGAATTAATAGTTATTGATAAAAATGCGTCAAAAAACATTAAAAATGTACTAAATTTAAATTACTCTTTCAGAAATCAAATAAATGAATGACTAACAAAGATATTGGTAGTGTTGACTACATAACTCAATTCTCGATTAAATATCTTCATAAATTTCCTGAAGAGATTTTCAAATCAATTGTGAATGACTTAGCCATTGATTATGTTTTTTATTTTTTATTAATTGTTCCAAATCGTGATTTGAGATCCATAATATTAGAAACTTATTTAAATAATGAAACCACTTTTGAAATAGATTTGGAATCTGGATTCTATACCAGCAATGACTATAATCATATAGATGATAGAAATCGTATGATTCAACTTTTGAGGATGCCTGAATTTAAACCTAAGAAATTAATAATTAAATCAGAAGATTCAGGATTCAAGAAAGTAAGAAAGTTAATGGAAGAATTCAGATCCACGTTTTTGACATATTCAAGTATAAAGTTGAACATTCAAGAATTAAGAAAGTTTAATCATCCTTCACTGAAGGGATATGAGTTCTCCAAAGATGACTTAAGATTTTTATTATCTTTTCCCAATTTGAAAATCTTATCATTGCTGTATAAAGAAGCTAAGCAACCAAAGAAAAAGGCAGCTGCAATTGTACCAGATCTATTAACAATCTCCGAATTTTCAAATTTTGAGTATATTGAGCAGTTCAGCTTAAATAATTGTGGTTTTAAAAGTTGGACAAATATAAAGTTTCCTAAGAAATTAAATGCGTTATCTATAAGTAATCAACTTATCGATCCAGCATTATTAAGCATCCCACAAACTGTTTCCAGTTTGAATTTAGAGAAGTGTGGTATTACTGATGAAATATTTCAAAGATTAAAATTACCAGAAAGCTTAAAACTGTTGAATTTAAGTTGGAATCGCTTGAACACATTACCCATTTCAGAACTACCTAACACCCTAGAAAAGGTTGATTTCGGTATGAATTATAATATCAGTCACGTATCAGTGAATTATGAAACTTTTTGGCCATCCAATTTGAGAGAAATAATTTTAGCTCAATGCGGTTTGAACGAAGAATTACTTAAGAAAATATGCCTATTGGGATGGCCAGAAGGTTTAAAAACTTTAAGCTTAATGTGGAATTCACTTGAAGACATTACCCCATTAAAAAATCTACCAGATGACCTAGGCAATTTAATACTTTCAAGTCATTCACCAGTTTATGTGGATACTAGTTCCTTCAAATTTCCAAAATATTTAAGGCTGTTAGTGTTAAACTTAAAGATTATACAAGGTAAGCTTAAATTTCCAGATGGTATGACAGATCTTAGGTTCAGATGCATAGATAATTCCATTGAAGACTTTGATATTCCATCACTGCTACATACACTAAATATTTGGGGTGTGAATATATCAGATTTGAAAAAGATAAATTGGAAAGAATTCACAAACTTAGAAGACCTTTCTTTGATGGATTGCAAGATACGAACTCTTGATGAATGGATTCCACCTCCAAGCTTAAAATCACTATATTTCACTGCAAATCCTATACGTAAGCTATCCAAGCAATCACCATTATTTAATTCTAGTCCTACTAAATTAAAGATAATTTCATTCTTCAGGTGTGAAATATCTCAAGTTGATGATGATATACAGCTTCCACCTAGTCTTTCTCGGCTAGATCTTACTTTCAATAAGATTGAAAGCTGGAGTTATCCTGTGGAGGATTTTGAAACTGTTACATTTAAATTAGAGGGAAATCCCTTTAAACTGATAAGAATACCACAACATGGGTTGTTCAATCGATAGTTCATATTGCATTTAATTAATAGATGTAGATACGGGAATACTATATACAAGGGCATCTATTTCTCTTCTTCTTCTACTTTAATCTCATTACCACTTAAATGCTCTACCAAGTTAATATTCAACAACTTTGCAACTTCTTTTGCATATTTATCACCAACATCCTTTATTGATAATGATTCCAATTCAGGCTTTAATGTTAATACTGAAGTAGCACTTGTGTTTGGTAATCCACACATTTCAAAAGTATTTAAAAATTTTAAATCGGGAGATACATTTAAACCTATACCATAAGAAGTTATTGCCCTTTGAATGTTACAACCGACACTTGCAATTTTGAAGTCATTCTTTTCTATCCAAACACCCGGATTTTCATTTGTATAACTTTCTAAGTTGTAATTTTTCTTTAATAGGTTTTGGACCGACTTCAATAAGACTGAATTAACGAAGCATCTGACCGTTAAATTCTTGAATTGTTTTAAGTCTAGGATAAGATACGCTACTAATTGACCCTTTCCATGCCAAGTTATTTGACCACCTCTTTCCAACTGATGGTATTTACAACCAAGTGATTCAAAGGCTTTGATATTTTCTGTAATATTAGGATTGTGTCTCAACTTCTTACCACCCGTATAGACATTTTCAAACTCAAATGTGAGTAATGTTGGAAATGGTTTCATTTTCAATATTCTACCCAATAGTTCATCTTCATAATCATTCAAAATTAATCCTTGCGAAGCAGCGGCAAGCTGCTGCTTCTTTATCTTGCTTTCGATTTTCTTGAAGTCGAGATTAGCATTAACTATCATGTTTTGAATTGCTTGTCCTCTTTCAAATGGAGTTATACCATCAAAATGTATGTGTCTTAAGGTTTTATAATTTTCTATCAAAGGCACAAATTTTGTACTACATGAAGAGACAGTAGAAGCTTTTGGTCCATTTACCGTGCTTCTGTATCTTTTTAGTATATTCGTACTTCCCCTATTCATTGTCTGAGTTAAAAGGTCATATTAAAGATTATCAATGAACTGTCCCGAAGCAAAAAAAAAAAAAAATTGGCAGCACTATTTTTGTGGATTTTCGCTTGTTGATATTTCATTTCAATCTATAAGAGTAGAGTACAGATATTAAATGCTGGACGGGTCCCCCAAGAAGAAATCAATTATCAATGAACCCATTCCTTTGAAATCACCTACACCTACACCTTTAACCAGATTGCAATTCAGCAACACCAAGAAGAATCTACGTCCCACAACTGCAACAACACCTACCAATGTATCATCTAGAACAACTAATATTAAGGGGAAAATAAGCAATGCGCTACGAATCAGTAATATAACACCCAATTCCAAATTTTTGACTTCATCCACTACTTCCGGAATAAAGTTAAACAAGAAGAATATCGTTTCTAATGATTTCAAACCAAGGTTAAAGAAAGCATCTGTTTCAACTTCAAATCATAATAATTTAGACGAAAATGATTCAATTATTAATACAGAAGAGTTTAAGTTCTTATATAAGCTTTTTGTGCCTAATAAATATTTGATTAGAAACAATAAGATGTCGATGAATCATCTATTTGATCATTTACCTTTGATTATACCCTTAACAGATGTTAATAAGAAAGATTATTCCCCTTTAAATCTCCAAATACATTTATTTCTAAGTACTATCATGGTTAAATATATCAATTCCTGGTACTTGACCAAATTGAATACTGATAACTACGAAGTATTGTCTTTAATCTATCAAGTTTTAATGGACTTTGTTAAGGATTTAAGTAGCCGTATAAATTTGTTACTAAAAAATCAAGTGAAATTGTTGAATATCATAGATGAGTTGAGTTTTATTATAAATGAACATCTTTTGGAATTAATTAATGATGAAGATAATCAATATGATCTAAAGATATTTAGTGATTATTACAAAAATGCAAATTATAAGAATAGTCTCCAATACAACCCACAAGAGAGCATTCAGAATATATTGAAAGAATATCAACGGAAGAATCATATTATATTTGAACAGGATGATTCTCCATTAATGTACTTCAGAGTATTAACTAAGAATATATTAGAGACAATATATACTAATGAGTCAACAGTCAATCCATTGTCATCCACTATAATTAGCAATTTGGTAGTACTCATAGTAAGTGACTTAGTCCTATCATTGGTTTTTGAGAAACTATCATCTCCCAGATTTATATTTAATGATGTAATTAATAAAATTGTGGATATAATAAGTGATAGGCTTGATGAAAAAATAAACTCCAAAGAAGAAGCCAAGGCGGTAAGCATTTCTTACTATGAAAGAGTACAACTTTTGATAAGTGGTTCTTATACAAGATTAAGCAAGTTTATATTCATTTCCAAGACTGGAACTTTACCACTCAAAAGTGATGCAGAATTGACTACTGAATCAAATAAAATTGATGTATTTGATAACTCTATATTTCAGTTACTCGATACTATTACCAATTTTTCAATACGAAAACCTCAAGTGTCAAACTTTTTTGGATTTATAATGACAGCCCTTAAATCCAATTCATGGGTTTATTCAAAAGTTAATTCTCTCTTCACATCCTTCATAATGAATAAAATATTAAATTCAAACTTGTTGGGCGAAGATGGTCTTTGCAATATAATATCATCACTAAGACTTTCATTATTCTATAAGGAGGAAGAACCAAATGCTACGGACGAGGTACAAAGTATGCCGACACTTGGTCAAATGGTGGATAAAATACATGTTTTGGTTGCTGAAAAGATACCCAACAGTTTACCCAATGCATTTATATCCAACAAGAATCCAATTTTTGGTTTAAATAATGAATCTGAAGAAGATTTAAAATTAAGAATTAGAAGAATATTAATCGTATTTAATTATAATGTCTCAACAACTCACAATAATAATGAGCTTAATGAAAGTTGTGAACTTAATAAACTATTAACAATCAACTTAATAGATTGTATAGCTAGAAGTGTATATCCTGAATTAGTTTAATTATATATTGTTTATATAATTTTGCAACTTAAGTATAAGTCTCGTATAACTAGCGAGAAATTTTTGTAAGTGCACTAACCAATATCCCTCATACACAAAAATATAACAATAATGGGACCATTTTGGATAACAACAAGCAAACTTCTTTACTTATCAATATTAACATATGTCAATGAACTAAAGAAATGATTAGAACTAGAATTTTAGAGCGAAATGTATTAGTTAACGCATTCAGGTTTCAACAAAAACGACAATTGGTTTTCACAGCGGCTTTGACAGCTATTGGATCATTATTATTCAGTGAGAATAATAGATTGGCATCAAAGATGGAAAAAGGTGAATTGCATAATAAGAATCAGATAACTAAGACTGAATATAAGCCATTATTTACTAGACCCTTACCAAGCTATCCAGGCCATGTTCCATTATACAATTTTGAAAAAATATTAATGTTTTTAGGATCGTCAATGGGTGCCTTTTTTCATCCTGAACGTAATGAATTCATAGTTGCATTAGGCGAATCAACAGCTATAACTCCTGTCTTACGAGCATTGCAAACTAAAATGTTATCTGATCCTGTTGGTAGACAAATATTACAAGAGAGACCAAGAATGACTTCTACTTCATTAGATTTAGAGCATTTACGTCAATTACCTCATAATACTATAGGTAATACATATGTTAGATGGTTGGATAGAGAGGGGGTGAGTCCTGATACTCGTGTCCCAGTTAAATATATTGATAATGAAGAATTAGCTTATATATATCAAAGATATCGTGAATGTCATGACTTTTATCATGCAATTACTGGATTACCAATTATAATTGAAGGAGAAATATCTGTTAAAGTATTTGAGTTTATGAATATAGGTATTCCAATGAGTGGGTTAGGAGCATTATTTGCTCCATTAAGATTAAAGAAATCTCAAAAGGAAAGATTATATAATATTTATTATCCATGGGCCATAAAAAGTGGATTAAATTCCAAGCCTTTAATTAATGTATATTGGGAAAACATATTAGATAAAGATATTAATGAATTTAGAAAGGAAATGGGAATTGAAACTCCTCCAGACTTAAGAAATTTAAGAAAGGATTATTTTGAAAAATTGAAGAAGGCTAAAAAGATTGTATAAAGAGATAAATTATTAAAATTGTGAATTGTAAATAAATAAGTAAATAAATAATCTAGCAAATAAGCAGATAAAGCTAACTATTTTAAATAAAGCAACAAGCAATACGGTACTCCGTGATACTTAAATTTAATTTGATGATACTATTCAACTTTTCGCAATTTAGTGTACAAACTTGAAAGTGCGAAATTAAAAGTGAACTATTTGTAAAGTGGAATTTCATATTTTATTTAACTATTGTTATATTTTATTTTTATATATATTTCAATTGAATAGTCTACTAAACATAATTGATATAATATAAAAAGAAAGCTTATTAAACTATGTCACAAATACTTTATAAATACTTTCTACAAAAGGTATGTTATTTTTGATTAACCCCACATAAACTAACTCATCTCGTACATACTAACTATAAACAAGACAAATTTAGATCATATAGTTGGGGTTGGACCAATTGAAGACCCATATTTTGAACCAATTCCATCAAATGAATTACACTTTTATCAGAGGAAAGGTGCAAAAAGAAGAAGAAAATTACCTGATTTCATTCCTCAAAAAGATTTAAAAATCTTAGAAAGTGTCAAGAAACAAGCATATCGTCTAGATTTACAATTAAGTATATGTGGAATTAGATTGGGTTGGGCTGGTATAATTGGATTATTTCCATGGATTGGTGATCTTTTTACATTGTTTTTAGCTTTGAATGTTTTAAATACAGCCAGAGAAATTGAAGGAGGATTACCAACACTTGTTGAACTGAGAATGCTATTTAATATCGCAGTAGATTTTGGAATTGGATTGGTTCCTTTTGTGGGTGATCTTGTTAACATAATGTATAAATGCAATTCAAGGAATTTCGTTTTGTTGGAACAACATTTGGTACAAAAATATGGTCAAGCTCATACCGATCCTATTGCAATGAAGTATGATAAGAAACATCCTCAACCTGGTTCAGATAAAAATGATGTTCCTTTGAGCAACGTTGCTCCAAAAGCTAAGACTAAAAGTTAGGCTTATTTTTTTATTTAAAAAAATAGCTCTGAAAATAAAATATTGACAATCTATGTACATTTTGTATTCTTTTTTTTATGTATATATAATTTTTAGGGTATGTAATAATACTAATAATAAAAGCATGACTTTTCTTCAAGTTCTATTAAGTTGTTCAAACTTTTGTTCCAAAAAATCAATCCTCTGCTTAAAATCTTTCATAAATATTTGTAATTGATCTAGTTTTAAGAAATCTAATTCTAATTCATTACATTGTTCTAATAGATCATCAATTCCTTTGAGTTCTTGGGATAAATTCAATTGATCTTCAAAATAGCTTTCTTCTATTAATTTTTGCTTGTTTAAGATCGATTGATAAGTAACATCAGCCAAATTTGATATATGATCGTTGATTTTATATATTAAATAATCATAACTTAGGGCCAATTTACGTAATTCCAAGGGATCAGGATCAGGATCAGGATCTTCATCTACTTGATATTCATGTAATCCATTAGTATAGCTACTAGATGATTGTGGGTTACTTGTATTTTCTGATTGATTTAAAGTGGGGGAGGAACCATGTTCTTCTGGCATCAAATCGTTTTGTACTTTACTCTCTCGACTCATGCATTAACGATTGACTTATATCTTTGCTTTATTTACCATTTGAACTAACTAGCAATCGCTTCCTATAGAAAGGAATATTGTTGTTATTGGTTATTAAGAGCTATGTGGTTACTCCTTCCCCCTTTTTAAAAAAATGTCCCACATACACAGAAAAAAAAGAACGACTATTCCCTCCAACGAGACAGAAAAAAAAAGGGTTAACACAAATTATTGACCGTATTAATCAATTCATCATCAATTGGATTTAAAATCATATAGAAGACGAAAGGAATTATGTCATCTTCTTCTGGATCTTATTCCCTTTCGAACATTAATCCAAAATTATTAAGAAGAATCTATCGTGCATGTCGACCAAGTAATAATGAACCCAACTTAGCTTTAAATTTAGAAATTTGTGATTATGTCAATGCTAAACAAGGTTCCATACCACGAGATGCAGCAATTGCTATTGTTAAGTTGATCAGTCAAAGAGATCCTCAAACTTCAGAATTAGCCATTGCATTATTAGATAATTTAGTCAAAAATTGTGGTTATCCATTTCAATTACAAATTAGTCGTAAAGAATTTTTGAATGAATTAGTTAAAAGATTTCCTGAACGTCCTCCTATAAGGTATACAAGAGTTCAAAGATTGATTTTAGCTCAAATTGAAGAATGGTATCAAACAATTTGTAAAACTTCAAAATATAAAGATGATTTTGGTTATATTAAAGATATGCATCGTTTATTGGGCCATAAAGGTTATGTTTTTCCCGAAGTTAAAGTTGAAGATGCCGCAGTATTAAATCCATCTGATACATTAAAATCATTAGAAGAGTTACAAAAGGAAGAAGCAGTTGTTCATAGTGCAAAATTACAAGAATTAATTAGAAGAGGTAAACCACAAGATTTACAAGAAGCTAATAAATTAATGAAAATTATGGCTGGCTTTAAGGATGATAATGTTCAAGAAAATAAGAAGCAAATTAATGATGATATAGCAAGATTAAGGAGAAAAATTGAAATTTTAGGAGAAATGTTAACTAGTATTCAAAATTCTGGTGGCAAAATTGATGATTCGAATGAAGCAATTGTTGATTTATATTCTTCAATTAAAAGTTCTCAACCAATTATTACCACTATAATTCAAGAAGAAAATGATAATGAATCAAAAGTTCAAGAATTATTAGGTTTAAATGATAATATTAATTCTGTTATTACTAAGTTTCAATTATTAAGAGGTGGAAAAGTTGACGAAGCCTCCAAAATTTCTGTTTCAGGTGGATCATCAGGGGCTGGAACTACTGGTACAGCAGGTGGAGAATTAAATTTAATTGATTTTGATGATGATGATGATGCTACTGGTAATAACCAAGCTGAAGATCAAGGATATAATGATTTATTAAGTGATTTAGCTAATTTAGCATTTACTCAAGGTCCCACAACTTCAACTTCAAATAATTTAAATCAACTTAATCTTTTTGGTTCGGGTGGTTCAATTGCATTGGGTAACAATTCAAATATACCTACTCATAGTTCAGGTACTCCTTTACAACAACCAAAACCAACAACGAATAATAATGACTTTGATTTATTAGGTAGTAGTGGATTAAATTCTCCTTCGCCACAATTACAATCCAATACATCATTAGATCCATTTGGATTAAATTTCCCAAGTTCAACTCCAACTCAAATTCAATCGACTACAACTTCAACTTCAACTCCAAAATCAAATATTTTAATTGATCAATCTTCAAATCTTAAAGTTGAAATTGGTACATTATCTAATTCATCAAATCAATTATTTAAAGGGAAAGTGATATTAAGTAATCCAAATTCATCTACCTTAAATCAATTAAAATTCTCAATTGCAGTTCCAAAATCTTGTAAATTAGATTTAAAGCCACAAACAAGTGATATATTATATGGATTTGCAAATAATGGAATTACTCAAGATTTTTCAATTGAAAATTCTCAAAATAAACAATTAAAGATTAAATGGAAAGTTGAATATCTTCTTAATAGTAATAAAATTGAAGCTACTGGTGTTAGTGTTTTAAATGAATAGATTTTTATTTTTATTTTTTTAGTATCACTCGCATTCTTCTTGAGTTATCATCATTATTGTTGTTTTATACTGTTATATTTTTCAAATGTCTCTATATATACGTCTGTTTTAGTTTTATATTTCTTTTCTTTGTCTTTTCAGATACATTTTATAAAATAAAAAGATTTACATTCATTTTATATATCAATATATATGTGTAGCAGAGTAGAAGAAGAAGAAGAAAAAAAAACAACCAAACACTTGAAAAACCCAAATATGAACTAAAATGAAGAAATTAATAGTAAAGAAACCACCCATTATGGTTTAACTAATGTATAATCAATAATGAAGATGAATCCATTATCAACTTGCTTAACGGATTCAACTGGAATCCAACCAGTACTTTTCTTATGTTTCGTTCTAATAACCTGAACGGAAAATTTTGATGATACTTCATCTTGCTGAATTTTTAATAAATCACCATTTAATAATTTAGTTTCAATTAATTTATCTTCTTTATTTATATTAATATTTTGTTCAAAATTAGAAACAATATGATTTTGTAAGAAACTTTCAATATTTTTACTTAAAACTTTTTCAACTGTTTCGTCACTCATTTTATCAGTTATAGGGTTTGGGAATTCCCATGGTTTTAAACCATTTAATTTATTGGATATAGCATCATTAGTTGGAGCAATTATAATCATTGTTTCATTAGTTAATTCAGTTTTAAGAGAAATTTCTTTATTATCTCTAATGTAACCTGAAATTATTGAAATTGATTGAATTTGGGGTAAAACTGATTGTAAAATATTCAGACTAGAATCACCTTCTTCTAATGTAAATGAAAACTGGTCTTCACCTCGTTTATTATATGATTCAACCTCATTTTTAATAGCATCTTGAAATTTAGTTAAGTCAAGAATGTATTTACCATCTCTTTTAGTATTACCTTTAACTTCTTCTTCCAAGGCAATTTTGAAATCATTTAAACTTATTACTCTCTTGGCGTCTCTCTTATTAAACCCTTCAGCTTCACTTTGAATATCCGCCTGAAAAGAATTTAAGTCAATAATATGCTTAGCATCCCTCTTCTCATTAGCAATACTTTCATCTTGTTGAACAGCAAGATTGAATTGGTCTAAGTTGACAACATTTTTGGCTAATGCTAACCATGTAAAGAATGAGAATGATAATATATTTTTCAAATACATCATTATATTATAATATATATTTAAAGATGAATAACAATTATGAAACAGAGTGTATATTTCTCCTGATTTATTTTTTTTTCTTGTTGTTTGAATGATCGAATAATTTACTTTATCCAACCTGTAAAAATTATTTAACTTATTTTTTTATTTACATGTTACAATAAGAGAGTAATTGGGCCTCATAGAATTAACACTACTACAATCATATATCAAATCAAGTCTAATAGTAGTAATAACATTTCAAAAAATAAATCAAATAAGGTACTATCTTTCATTGAATAACTTGATTTATAGTAAAGAATATACTCATGCTCAAAGCTACAACTATCAGGAAAATTACTTAGTATATCTCTTTTTGCTATTAACTAAAGAATTTTGTTAAAAATACTAAATACTATCAATATAAATTAGACTTAAAATTACTCGAATATAATACCTAACCCACTTAGGGTTAATTAAAATATAGGATAATAATTATTAATACCACCATCCAGGGAGTTTTATGACCTGGATGGTACGAAGGAAAAATTGTTCAACTCTTTAGGTGCAAAACAAGAGCTTTTCATTCTCTTCTAATTATAACTTCAATGTGAGTTATCAACATGCTTTGGTTCGCTGAATTGAAGATAGTTATAGCTGACAATAATTCAAATATTATCCAGATGACTGCTTTTGAAAACGAGTTGAAAATTAAAAATGGTGAGTTTTGCTATGAACTATTTAAAGCAGGAAAGCCGATAATTATCAAGGTAGATACTATGCGTGTAGGTGAAAATAAGGACGATACCCCTTGAGGTCCACTAGTTGGTCATAGACTATTTCATAATCTTGAAAAATATGAAGCTTTTATTCCTTGTCATGAAACTCTGTGTAGTTATTTTGAAAATCTTCATAGACTTGATCAATCCATTAAACGCAATATTACATCACAATATATTCTTGGGATGGATGATAATGGTAAAGTCATAATATCTTTATTAAAGAAATTGATTACTAGCAAAAAAGATAATGTGGAATTTTCGCTTCATATATATCGAAGCTTTAAAGAGGGAGTTACCAATGAATTTAACTTACCAGCTAAGTTACTTGCTCAATTCAAATGGAAAATATTCAGATTTAAAATTTATTACATGTTCCCAGGTCTAACATTAAGTTATAACAAATCGAAAGAAAGCTTTTCAATTATTGAATTAAGTTGGCTTAGTTCAGAACTCGGGGAGTTATATTTAGGAGGAAAAGTGAGATCAAGAGATAGATTAGATCACACAAAATTTCCTAAACTTTGGAATCTTAGCTTTGAATGTTGTCACTTGACGAGTGAATATTTACGGCGATGGCCCATGTTTCATACTAGATCAATAGCAAGATTGAAATTAAGAGGAATGTTCTTATGTGAAATTGGGGGGTTTAACGTAAAGGACGTTATTCATGTGGGGCTCAAAGGCGGCCATAAATTTTATTTTGAAAGTTATAGTCAAGAAAAAAATTTACCATTTTATTTGAATTAGTACAATTGTTACAGAACTTTATGTAACTTATTTATTTAAAACTATAACCTGCATTATAGTTTTAATTTACTTCCACTATGATATATCTCTAACATTTCCTTGAACAAAACTACTGTCTGTTCGATGGATTGGAAATATAATACTTTTAACCTGACTTTATTGGAGAAAAAAGGGTCATTCTGGAAAGATTATGACTGACTGATATGTCGGTCAAATATTTGGTACATATCAATTATGCACTTGAATCTGCTAAATTAACTTATTACTAGATTAATTCAAATCAAAAAATGTGCTTAACAACTTATATTAATATACACTTTGAAATGAACCTAATCTAAAATAATAATACATCATTAAAACCCCAAGAGCATCTACTCATTATCAGGATGCTGTAATAGTGGAGTCATACTTAACCTTGATTTCTTGTCTTGCAAGTTTAATCTGGATAAACTATATTTTAACCTTTCTTTTTTATTTCTTAAAAACTTCAATCTAGTTAACTTTGATTCATCGATTTTTCTTATCTTATTTAATGGAATTGAAGTACCTGTAGTAGTCGAAGCTGAAGCAGAGCCACTTAATCTAACAGACTGTAAATCGAACTTGTTTTGTAAATTTATCTTCTTCTTATTTAACTTTAATAATTCTTTATCTATCGTATTTAATAAACTATCCAATTGAGGTTCAACTTGAACTTTGAAATTGGTCTTAGCACTGATCAAGTCTGATTCTGGGATCAATCCAAAAACTCTTTTAGTTAATAATACCTTTTTGATACGAGATACATCTTTTGTTGTATCATATAATAATTTATAGGAATCATCTAATAATTGTACTGATTCACGTAAGGAACTTATGCAATTGGCCAATGTATTATATGGATGACTCATTACACTCTCATTCAAACACAGCACTTGTTGCTTCTTATAAAACCGCTGTGTTGCTTGCTGTTGTTATTGTTGTTGTTGTTGTTGTTGTTGTTGTTGTTTTACCTCAAACAAAAATAATATTTACGACAAAATAATTTAATATACAGGATATTCTAACAGGTATATATATTTAAGGAGTTATAATTCCTCGACTAAAACTATCATAAGCTATCTTAGGTTTATAAAATGATGGTTGATTTATAAAGCAATCATATAAAAATTTTCTATCTCTTCTTTAATTGACAGCAGCTTCTTCACCATCGTCTTCATTAATATCTTTACCGATATTATCATCAGTTTCAATATCATAAGGCTGTTCTGGTTGTACTGCTTGTTGTTGTTGTCCTGGTACCGCTTCTTCTTCTTCTCCATTCATAGCAATTGGTCGACGTTCAATATCATCTGCTGTACCACACATAAGAAGTAGCTTTCCCTTCTTTTACTTTGTATCTCCAACTCTACCTAATTCTGCCCTACCTAAATCAATAAAATAAATTTTACCTTGATTCAGTAAAGTTATGTTAGCCGCATGTATACTACTGTGGGTTATTTGATGTTCATGAATTATTCGTAACGATCTAATCTTAGATGCCATCTTATCTTAAAATTTGTTCCTCTTATTATATCTTTGAATCATCAGATCCATTGTACTCACGTATATAAGTATCAATCCTTTTTTTGTCTATTTTATAAAGTTTCAATACTTGATTGGAAATTTAAAAGTCTGTATGGTAGGATTTGAAGATATGTAATTTTCAAGCAATTTATTAGAATTTTATGTAGACAATATATCTTTAATCTGATTACCTTCTTTAGGTTCACCTTTAATTGATTCAAATTGTTGTAGAAAAAGTTCATTATTGTAATCGCCTTCGGCGATAGTGATTACGATAGGAAGGATAAGTGGCGAATTATATTACGAGATGAATTAGATGGAGAACGCGATAATTTGTTGATATCTTTGTTGACATCCCCTGATTAACAAATTAAGGCTTTCTATTTCAGCTTGATTTAATTTCGATCCTTCCAAATCTTGTTGTTGCTGCAATGCCCCTTGCTCTTTGAGTTCCATTTCCTTTGGCAAAGAAAGCCTTTCAATATCTTCATTAATTCCATCCAATTCTTGAATCAACTCTTTAAGTTGTTCAATTTCAGTTTGATTTGGAGTTTCATGTTCTGATTCAGAATGATTCTAATTAGGAGGAGTCTGATTCATTAATCGAAGACTTTTACGTAAGGGGGAGCTATTCTTTCTCTTCGTTTTTGGTGGCATATTTTACTCAATGATATTCTACCAGTGTGATTTAATTTGAATAGTACATAAATTAAAGGGAATGTAGTTTATGATTCACTACATAAAAAGTGATAAGAAACATAGTTAAAAATCTTAAACTTCTTGCGACAATTAATATTTTACAAAATCAGAGAGAAAAGGAAAAAAAGAATGAATCAAAAATCATACAATCTTTTGTTGTACTTGCTTTAATTTTAATAGTTTATCCCATTCATATAAGTCGGAATAATTAACAATTAAGCTATCAATAGTATCCAACGAAACCAATTGATTTATTGTATAATTTCCTTAAATGTTACCGGTTGGCCTATAAATTATTGTTTGTGTTTATAAGAGAAAGTCACAAGAGACAAGGGAAACTTTACACTAAATTATGACAGATATTCCATTGAATCTAGAAGTTGAGACTTCATCAATACAACCATTCCCATCTACAGATAGTCGAATCGCTGAAATCGATAATAATAATGTTATTTCTACAAGCAATGATAAAGAATTCGTAGTAGTAGGGAACAGAAAAAGATCAAATTCACAATCACAAGTTGTAGCAGTATCTACCCCACCACCAAATACGACCAATGCAGTTACTAACAATAAAGGCTCGTCATCCACTAGTACATCAATCACATCAAGTATCAGTCGTCAACATACCTTGCAACCCAAGAAAAGAAATCAAATACAGTATTATGTTACATTATTACCATTAAATGACACTTTTATCAAGAAGCATTTACCAGTTAGTACTTTCCCCGAAACAACCAAATTAGGTAGACCTACTGGTACAAAGCATAAACCTGATGTTACCAATGGTTACTTTGAATCTCGTGTTTTAAGTAGAAATCATGCTCAAATTTATATTGATCCTTCAAATGGTAAATTAATGTTACAAGATTTAAATTCATCAAACGGTACTTATGTTAATGAAATGAAATTAGTAGATGAACCTGTTGAGATAAAGGTTGGTGATACTGTTTGCTTGGGATTCAATGTTCAAACCGAATCAACTCATAAACAAATAAGTCTAAGGATTGAAAATATTAGTGTTATACCCAATACAAATTCCAATTCCAGCATTGATCTTAATACTAGTTCGTCATTAATTAAAGAAGATACAAGCATTGAATTTAAGCATCTAAGTTTCATTGAAGATATATATCGGCAAATTAAAGCACAAGAAGAAGAAGGGCCAACAGTATCAGAGAAAAATAGTGATGATTTAACATTTGATAATGCTTTATTTGGTGATATTAATCCTAATTTAGAAGATAATTTATTAGGATTATATTCAAGTGCTAATTCAGGTATTTATAATAATTCACAAATAACAAATTCTAATACATTTGAAAATATCATTAATTTATTGGTTATCAATTTATCAAAAATCAAGCAACAAAATAATAATTTAAATTCAATAACTCAATTCTTAAGCAATTATCAAGATAATTTATCCACTATCAATGCAACATATTTGGAGAAGCAATTTAAAGCGAGAACATCAGATATAACGGATGAATTAAAACTTGAAAAATCCGCTAATGCTAAATTAAGAGAAACCATTAAATCTCTTGAAAAGGATTCAAATAGATTGAAAGAGAGTTCAACTAAAAAGTTAAGGAATGCTGAAAAGGAACGTGATGAGTTACTGAAAAAATTAGATAAATTGAAATCTAAATACACAGATATTGAACACCAATTAGAACAGGAAAAGACTAAGAATAAAAATTGGTCCAAGAAAGATGTATCTCAATTTACAGATGCTTCAAACGAGTTGATATATAATGATTTCAACGATATACCCGATACCCATCATAATAATAATGCTACTAATTATAGCAATAATAGCACTGATAATACTAATAATCACAATAGTCATAATAATTATAAGAATCTTGATAACAATAATAACAGTACAGAATTAGAAGTAGATACCATGTCTCTTAATGGTACTAACAGAAATGAATACTCAAATAATAGCGTAGGTTCTTCACTTTCTAATGGTTTGGTGAACGGAAATCTCACTCAAGTAATGACTCCGCCAACTCCAAGTCAAGCTAATATTGCAAGAAGAATAATTTCAAGAAATGATAGGATTGAATTAACCCCACCTGTTTCTGATAATGAAGATAATAACCAAGAAGATAGTGAAGAAGGACCTGAAATTGAAAATAAGAATGTTGACGAAGGCGTTGAAGAAGATGATAGTAATGAGTCGCATTCAGGAGCATCAACAATAAGTCCAATATTCCATGATACTGAAGACACATTGCAAGCTGATGAAGATGTTGATACGAAGGATATTGGTGATGCTACTAGCTCTGCGATATTAACAAAATCATTTGTAAATGATAATAAGTACGCCACGCAAGTATCTATTATATTAATCATAGCTTTTCTAATGGGATATTTTATTAGACAACCACCAAGTATTGATAGTGAGTATATATATAATTCCTTAAATAAGTTATAGTTTAATAAAATTGAAAGACAATGAGCAAAATTAATTGTAGAAATTGAACTATCGCGAAAAATCGCTGCACTTGGCATTAAAAGGTTAAAAATAGAATACAATACGCTACTTCAATCTTTGTATCTTGTCCACAAAAAATCAATAAATTTAGCACAAACATGGCAGTTTATACGATAGATCAATTGATTCAACTTCTTGAGGATGATGCAACGTTTAATTTTTTGATATACTTAATAGAACTAGAACTAACTCATAAGGGTGAAGAAGAATCAAGACTTATCAATACATTAGAAATATTTTGTTTTGGTACTTTCAAACATTATTTACAGTACAAGAATCAATTATTGCAACATTTGACTGAAAGAAGCTTGATTAAATTAGTTAAATTAAGTATAATTTCATTAATTAATGATTTAGAAGGGTATAACAATAAATTACCTATATCGACCATCATATATAATGAAAATTATGGGATTGGTGAAGGATTACAGTCGATTAATCTTGATTTTGATGAACTTATAATCTCTATGATTGATGATGGATTAATTGATGCCAAAATAGACAATGATTCCCTTATACTGTTTAAATCCATAGCCTTAAGAGATTCTTATTCAAAAGCATTATGTACTTTAAGGGTACTCGATGAAAATAATGATATACCCACTCGATCTTTACAGCTTGCATTCAATAATTTGCAAGAATGGTACAATGAAAAGTTACTACCATTGCAGAAAAGTTTACATGAAAATATATCAAATGTACAGCATCGTCAGGTGATGCCAGATATTATGATACAAGAAGATTCAGTTCTGTCTCCCATAAGTATTGATGATATTAGAGAAAATTCAAGAAAAAGAAAAACCCCAGATAATTCTGCTTAAACAGATATATACATGTATATATTTATATCCGAAATTAAATAAAATTAAATAAATATAATATAAAATTTGTAATATATTTTAACATGGAAATAATAATAAATAAATAATAAAAGAACATTATAAGCGTTAATTCTGTAATATGAGATTTGAATTGATTGTTTATAATATGAATGAAATGAACATAGTATGCAACGGGATAAAGATTATTTAAGCATTCCAAGTTTTCTTAAGAATACCGGCAACACCACCATCTTCAGTAGTTTCGATTTTATATAAACCATAACCAGCAACTCCAGTACCAAAAGTTAATAAATATACGGCATAATTATGGTATGAACCATATACTCTTTTTGGAATATAATCAATAATACATGATTGGAATCCAACAAAACCATGATATAATAATAAAGCTGATAAAGTTGAATCTAATAAGTTAGAAGTACCACCAACCAATGGAGCTAAAACCAATGGAACTAAACCAATAGAAACAACTCTTTCAGAAGTCCAATGATAAGAACCTTCTAATTTATGAGCTTTTGGTGGAATATAAGCATCATTAACAGTACCAACAATATATCCTGGAGGTTGAGGAATTTTAATACCACGAGTTAAAGATGGTATGATGGCTGCTTTAAGTGGGAACGCAGTTCTGGCTAATCCAATACGTGATGTCAATGATAACATGATCCCTTTTTTATATTTCAAATTGATATAACTGAACAATTAGTTATTTGTTATTATAGATTAAAATTTTTTAAGAGACCCCGGACTATATTACACTCTTACTTTAAAAGAAAATTTGATTGGTCGAATTATATACAGGAAAAGTAAACTATGTATATTTGCAATAATCATTAATCATATATATTTATATAGATATATTTATTTACAAGGATTGTTTAAATATCATAATAATGAATGATAGTCAGTATCTATTCAATATCTTCATCTTCAATTTCTTCAATTTCTGGAAGTTTTTGTGGCCCACCAAATCTTTCCAATAAAGGCTTTTCAATTATACCTAAGGGTCCACGATAATATAATATTTTACTAAATCTATTCACTAAATTAAGATACCAATCTTCACTTGAACTTGTATCAGTAAAATTAATTAATTCCAGTCTTAATTTTTCACACCTCTTTTTTGATGTTAAATTATTTAATGAATCATACATTGTAATTAGATTTTTTAAAACTTGATTTAATATGATTGTTAATTGTGGAGAATTATTATGCTGAAAGAAACATTCTTCAATAATTTCTTCATTCCATGATATTGAATTCTTTCTATATCCTTTATGCCATAAAATTTCACTAATATAAGATTTGACTTTTATGATTAAAATTTGTAAATTTTCTTCGGTAGCTTTGAAATATGGATAATTTGATTGATTTGTATCACCTGATAGTATAGAGCTTTGAATTGAAGTTAATACTTTTAAATTAGTTAAATAAATATTTAAACTTTGATTAAATTGATCTGATTTAACCAAATTAAATGCTAAATCATTAAGACATTTGATTAATTCATCTGTTATTACAGAATTATCTTGCAAAACATATTCATTATCTAATTTAATACTAGTTGGGAATGTCTTGGTGATATTTAATATGGATCTCTTTAAGTATTTTATTTTATCATCATTATTATAACATACTTTACTTAATACACGACAACATTCTGATAATTTTTCAATATCTCCTAATTTAAAAAATAATTCATCATCATTAATAATTGAACTTAAAATATGAATAGATGCATCCAATTGACCCTTTGCTAACAATGCTTTACTATATCTTAATAAAATATCAATATAAAAATTAGAAAAATTATTTGATTTATGATATATTAAAGTTTCGGAACTAATTAATGGAATTTCAAAGCTTGATTCATCAACTTCAACATTTTTATTCTCTTGTTTATATAACTCAATCAATAATTTCTTATAATGTTTAACTGCATATCTTGGACTTTTTAAAACATCATCTTTATTAATGGCTTTTACACAAGTAATCTGTTGTTGAAATGTTAAATCCCAGAATGGTATATGTTGTCTTTCATTAGCATCGTGGTAAATGAAATATAGCGATCCAACTGATACTATTAATCCTCCAATATAAACACCTGCTAATACATTTAAAATAAATCCAAAATTTTTAAGACCTCCAACCTTACCAGGTAAGATATTTAATGATCGTTTTGGAATAACGAAAGGATTTGGCCTATAAGTTAATGGTTTACAATGAAGTAAATTCCTTCTTACCAGACTTCTTGGAAACATTAAACCTTTGTGATTTCAGCTACTCTCTTTAATAAAGAAAATAAGGTATTTCTTTTTACATTAATATTTTTTTAAACTATGCGAAATTTTTGTTGATAATTTGCGATTACTTCTTATTATACAATGAAAAGTATAAGACAAAGATAATATTATGTTTAATAAACGACTGACTAAGCCTCAGTCGTCTATAGCGTTGGAAGTATCAACATCATCAAAATCAAAATTATCATTCTTACAAAAATTCATAACAAATTGGTTAATTACAGATCCTGACTTAATTGATAATAGCGATATAACCAATCGTCATAATTATGAAATTTCAAATCATAAAGATATAAAATATATATATTTATTAGGTGGAAGATGGCATGTACTTAAGGCCAAACCTCTTAGCATAGCTGTATTCATGTTGATTTTAATACCTGGAATACTATATTGTATATTTGAAAGTAAATGGATGTGGCATAATGTAAGTCCAAGTTTAGTAATATTGTTAATATATTTTTGGGCATTATCTATGTTATTCTTTATTAAGGCTGCTACTTGTGATCCAGGATTATTACCTCATAATGTTCATTTACCTAAATTACCAAATCCACAAATCAAATCAATTAATGATCCTCCAAAAGAATATTTTAATACTATAAAGTTACCTTATTATAAAGATGTTAAGAATGGAGTTGTTGTAAGATATTGTCCCACTTGTCATATATGGAAACCACCTCGTACCAGTCATTGTTCAACTTGTAATGTTTGTATTAAAATTCATGATCATCATTGTGGATTTTTAAATAATTGTATTGGGTATAGAAATTATCAATATTTTCTTTGGTTATTATTGGTTACAAATATTTCATGTATATTATTAATCATTCAATGCTTTATTCATATATTTCATTATCGATTAATTGATAATTCAACTATTAAAACGTTTCGTCAATCAATTACAAAGTACCCAGTTGGTTTCTTATTGGGATTATGGACATTATTATCTATACAATTCCCATTAGGGTTATTATTACTACATTTATTTTTAACATCACAAAATATAACTACAAGAGAATATTTGAATTATGTAGTTGGAAATCATCAACCTAAATTCATTAACGTATTTGACTCAAAATCAATATTAATTAATTTATATATTAATTGGCTAAGTAAACCAAGAGGTAATTTATTAGTAAGGCCTATGGATCCTTATAATAAAGATGACATAAGATATGAACATGTAGAGCCATTACAATCATTTGAAGTTATATAATTTAATAAATGTAAAAATAGAAGGCTGAGAAATTTTTAATTCTCCTCTCTGTAACACAAAAAAAAGAAATTTGAAATTAGAAATTTTAAAATATCCTTACAAAAGGAATCATTATAATAGTTATAATCAAAATCATTAATGAGTACTATATGACAATAAAATAAGACAAAGCAATATATACAAGTTGTTCAAAAATGGAAATAAATCGAAGATTTCCCATTAGTCATCATAAACGACAACCAAAACAACTACTGCAAGAACAACAACAACAAGATCAACTAGTACAATTACAAGGACAATCAGGACAATTTTTAACCCCTAATCATGATTATGATGGGGATCTTGAATTATCAATACTATCCAATAGTAATATAGATTCCAATTCTCAACCACGATCAATTATTAATCAATTTACTACATCGGATGGATTTAATAATGAATTAAATCAACATTATACACGTACTACACCTCAAAAATTAATTACATTACCTAAAAAGATCTTTAAATGGATTTATTCCATTAGTTCTATGATATTTGCTATGTTAACATTAGCATTTATAGCGGTTACTCCCATTGATGTTATAGTACAAACTTCAGGTACAAGTTTTAGTGGAGTTAAGATGTTTATTGTAATTATTGTTTGTGTGGTATTTTTATTTTTATCAATCATATTATATTTATCAAGAATTTTTCAATATAAAATTCAAATGAATGAAATTCCTGCGTATTCAGTTTATATTCCTGATAAACATGATTTTCCAAAGGCAGTATTTGAAGTAATTGATTCTGAATTAAAAGAATGTATTGGAAACATTAGTTTGAAAGCAGGTCCATTATATAATAAACTGGTTACAATTAATCATCCAGGAATTTCACCACCTTATTATATTCAAGAACGACATAAACTGGGTGAATCAGGTACATTATTTCCACCTGAAACAATTTATGAAGATATAATTCGAAGTTTAGGAGATAAATTTTTATTTGATTCTAAGGCGTTTACTCAAACTGATTTACCAACTGATTTAACATTTCGAGAAATTGTTATATTTTTAGGACAAGTTTATAATATTAAAGGTCCCGAATTTGATCCCAATCAACCAGATTTAAAATTATTAATTCAATTATATGAAAAATTTCGATTTGGATGTAATTTAATTAATGAAAATGATTTATTTCAATTTATTGTTGAATTTGATAAATTAGGACAAATGTGGCATGGTAATTATCAATCAAAACTAGTGGCACCATCATCAACATTTCATAAACGGAGAAAATCATCATCTAAAATCAGTGATTCTGAATTTGGTGATACTTTATTACCTCCTGCCACCACCAATATTAATAGAAGAAGTAGTTCATTATTATTATTTGAAGATGATTTATATGAAGATGAAGATGATTATTTCTTACCGGGAGATGAAGAAGTTGATGATGATGATTTTCAATTTTATCATCAACAAGCAGAAAGTGGTTATTTTAATAAAATTGGTGAGGAAGATGATGATAATGATGGTAATAGTTCATTTGAATCTGTTAAAAGAAGGAGTAAAAAAAGAAGAGGAAAAAATAGTAACGGTAATAATAAGAATGATAATGATCATTCACCAACTCGAAAAAGTTCAACATCCAGTTCATCAAAGACATATCTTAAAAACCAATATTTAACAATGTCACCCATAACTTCCGCTTTTAATAATAAAGATAAAGATAATGCATCAATAAATTCATCAAGATCAGTTATCAAGAATAAATTGTCAATTGGAGCAATTGGAGTTAATAGAAATTCAGTTTCAGCCGCATCTGGAGCCGGTGCAGACGCAGCATCTATAAATTCATCCAAATCAGTTATTAGGAATAAATCAATTAGTACTAATGCACCATCGTATTTAAATTTAACTTATGAAGATACTGCTACTAGTATTAGACGAAATAGTGGATATATGACTGATTCAGAGCATGAAATAAATGAGCAAGAAGAGGAAGAAGAAGAAGAAGAAGAAGAAGAAGGAGAAGGTGATGATATTTATCAATTCCGAAGAAAGCATTCTACTGATTAATAGTCATAATTTAATAATAATACACTTTAATTTTTATACCCAAATAATTTAATAACCCCTAATAAAATATATAATATATAATATATAATATATATAGACATAAATTAATATATTATAATTAATAAATAATTAATTAATTTTCTTTTGGTTTAACTAAACCATCATGAATATTATAATAAACAATGGTTGAATCATCATTAATTATAGCAATTATAATAAATTTTGGTCTTGAATGTAAGATATTTTCAACTTGAATAAACCAATTTTCAATTTCTAATACTGATAATTTATCATTATTATTACTATTGTTTGTTATTGTTGATTTAACAATAATCCATTCAATTTGTTTGGTAATTGGTGATAATCCAGATAATAATTGATGATTATGAATATTAACATCTGTCCAGAAATTATAATGAACTAAATTTAGTTTGACTTGGTCTGCTAAAGATGAAGAAGAAGAAGAAGAAGATGATGATGATGATTCATGATTAGCATTAATATTATTATTCATTATATCATGACTTAGTTTTAATCCATAATATTATAATATTATTATTCATTCATCATTGCTTGGACATCATGAAATATTATATAAAGAAATTTCCTGCATATAATCTACAATATATATAAAATAAAAAATAAAAAATAGTCATCAGTCATTTATTGTATGTCATTTATAATTGTTAATCTTTAGATCTAATACGATTTTTAGATTTATGAACTTTAATGTAAAAAAGAAATTGTAACAATTTGCCTCAATATGTATTTAATTATATATTCTCCAGTCAACGGTTAACGACCAATTTAAGAAATTAAAAAAAAAGGAAAAAATATTATGAATAAAGAAGAATATTTTACATCGTCTAATATTAACTATTATTTTTAATAGGTTACATGTTTTTACATGATTATATGTATAATAATAATAATAATAATAATAATTGTCTTTTTTTAAAATTTTAATTTGATAAAAAATCTTGTTTATTCTTTTTGTGAAATTTAAATATGTAAAGTCCAATAATGTTATTGGGTATTTCCCCTGATTTAAACTAATAATAATATCATGTCACAATAATTAAATAATAACAATAGAGAAATAACTATTGTCTTATATTATTAGATGATTTATCTTACTTTTTGTTCAAACTGAAAATACGTAAATTTTATTATATTTATATGATTAAAATATTTTTCCTTCGTCATCATCACCACTTTTTTTTCCTAGGCATAAATTTTATTGTTCAGATTAATCAAGAATTCATAATCATTATCATAATCATTAATTAGCTGATTTTTTATTCTATTTTTTTCGTATTTGCATACTTCAAATTATTTTTAATTAATATATTACTTTATATATATACATATAATACCTAATAATGTTCAATGTACCCACAACAATTAATCATGAGCCAATATCACCACCTAAAATTTTTGATTCAAGTTCAAAATCTTCACATCCATCTAATTCATCACCACGTAATATAACAACCACAACAACTGAATTAACAAGAATTGAAAGTAATAGTACTATAGTATCAACTGAATCAAATACCACTAATAATAATAATAGTAATAATAATAATTATAAATTAATTAAAATGAATAGTCGTAGTTCAATCGATTCAAAATATAATTTTAAAACTCAATATAAAATTCAATTACAATTAAATAAACGGGAAATCGAATTAATTCGATTCACTTGGAATAAAATATTATTAGATGAACCATTAAAGAATAATAAAATTAAGAATAAATATGCTCGTACTAGCATACCTCGATCTGAAAGTGATCATAATAATAATTATATCCAATTCACTAATACTTCATCAGTTTCATCATCATTATTTTGTCGACAATTTTATGGGAATTTATTATTATTAGATTCGAATTTAGAAAAAATGTTTCCAAGTATTCAACATCAAGCCGTAGCATTTGCCGGAGTTATGTCGTTCGCTATAAGTCAATTAGAAAATTTAAATAATTTAGATGATTATCTTATAAAATTAGGTAAACGTCATGCCCGAATTCTTAACATTGAAGGATGTCATTTTGAATTAATGGGCGAGGCTTTAATTCAAACATTCCAAGAACGATTTGGAATTGATTTCAATCAAGAATTAGAAATTTTATGGATAAAATTATATTTATATCTTTCCAATTCATTATTACAATTTGGTATGGATCCAACTTTAAGATTAAATCCCTTAGATGATGATTCAAAATCAGTATCAAGTTTTTCATTCTTACATAGATATACTTCCCATTCCACTATAAATTCCAAGGATACATCCCCCACCAACTATGCAAATACTTTATCAACAGTATCAACATTACCTACTCATAATGATTCAATTGATGAATATTCTACAAAAAGAAGAATTTCCCTAACTAATAATAACGTAATTAATAGTGCAAAGAAATTAGTAAATCATAATCATTCTAAGAATAATAAATCGGTGGTGAAAACTAAGAAGAAAGAATGTATAATAATGTAACAATGACAATACTACTAATAGTAATAAAATAGACGATTTTTGCAATCTTTGTAAGATTTACACGACCTTCTGGTTGTAATGAAAAATTTTTGACTTCGCTACCAATTTATTATGCTTTTTCTAAAGGGATGTTTTTTTTCATGTATATAATAATAATAATAGCCTTCTATATATAATAAGGATTAAAAGATATAAATAAGTGGAAATACGAATATTAGAAATGCATATGATATAGAATATAGTTACAATAATATATTAATTAATACATAATAATACATAATAAATATCGTGTTACTTTTTAATTTTTTTAAAAGGAGGTATGAATTATTAATATAAAGGAGTTTGTGGAGAAAATTCTCATCACTTCACAACGTAAGGATAAACAATTATAATTATATTTAATGAATAATAAAAAATAAATAATATTATGAATAAATAAATAAATAAATGAATAAATGAATAAATAAAAATACGCGACGCGTCTCATTTGAAAAAAAAAATTCTTTAATAGCATTTCCTAATTCGGAACAAATGCTTATTTATATACAGTCACATACATAAAGAATTTTAACTCTGCTACTTTTCTAAAACATACACGAAACACCACCAATATATATATTGTTTCATGATTAAATATATTTCAGATTAATATCATTATTAGTTGGTAGATTTCTATACATAATTAATCTGTTCCTGTAGTTTTTTTTTCATGTTGTTTTATAATTGTCATTCTTTAAATTCACTCACTGCCATTTAATCATTCCTATTAGAAACAATCATCATCATATTGAAACAAGATTACTTAGTATGACTTCAAAGATAGATAATTTAGAAGATTATTTATTGAGTGATCAATTCTATGAATCATCCAACACGGCTACTACCATTTCATCAAAACCATCATTATCATTATCAAATTCCTCAAATCATGTTAATAATTTAAGAAACTCTATTCAAATTGTTCATTCAATATCATCAAATTCAATTAATAGATCATTGGTAACGATCCCGAATACTGAACGAACTTCATTTATGAAAAATTCTCCTTCAATGAAGGCTTTAGAAAGTATTTTGTTAGAAAAAAATAATAAAAAATTTAATAATAATGATCATGAAAATGGAAATGTTAAAACCAATAATAATAATGTTAATATTATTCATGAAGAAGATGAAGATGCAGATGACGATTATGTTAAACCTTTAAATATTCATCATAATTATAAGGTGCCTTATAATAATACATTTTCAACTGTTTCGATTCAAACCTTTGAAACTGCTAAATCTCAACATTCTAATGATTCATCAAATTCAACTTCACAACCATTACAACATCAAAATACAAGATCGATTTCAACCATTGAAGAATCAGGATATAGTACTGATGATACACCAATTTTAGGTCAACCTGCTACATTTCAAAATATTAAACAAATTAGTTCATCACCACAATTAAAAATTATTGATAATAGTATTAATACAATTTCAACTATAAACCAAGATGATACATTAATTGAAGATAGCTCATTTAATAAGCTTGATTCTCATAAAAGTGAAGAAACATTAAATAATAATAATAATAATAATCAAGTACATCAAGTACCAAAATATATTAGATTACCCAATAAAGACAATAAATCATCATTAATGCCAAAAATAGATTTTGTGCCACAAAAAAATTTTACCACAACAATTTCAAATCATAATAATTTTATGTCAATTAACAACGATGATAATAATTTAAATAATAATAATAATATTAATGAAATTTTACGAGATACGATAGTATCTAAATCTAAATTATCATATTCATCTGATCCTCGACCAATTTTGTCTCCTTCATCATTTACCTTTAATAATTCATCATCTTGGTCAACTGGTGAAATAATTTCGCATCCTACCGGATCGTCTCCAATTTCATCTCCAATTACAACAACTTTCGCTAATACAAATAATAAAAAAAAATTACCACAACCTTCACCCCTTTCAAAACCTGCTTTACATCAACATTCAAAAAAGTCTACCATGAACTCAGTTGTAACGTTACCTCCACCTCCAGCTAAAGTTCATCAAACTCCAAAATCTTTATTATTGGATTTTTCAGATATTTCCGATATTCAACCAGAACAGCCGAAAGAACCACCACAAAATATTATTGTACCCCCTTCTCCTTCATCACCAAGAAAATCACCTCATTTAAGATCAGAATCTACCTTTTCAACTTTTAATAAACAAAAAGATCAACCTCCAATTCCGGGTAAACATAAAAGAAGTAATACTTTAGGTGATATTTCAAAACTTAATGATCCCATTCAAGATGATAAAAGAAATAGTAAATTTAGCTTTAAGTCATTATTTAAATCGAAATCTAAAAATCACTCCTTAAGTGAAATTGCCACATCAACACCTACAGAAACTTCTTCCCAACCCAAGAAATTAAGTTCAAAATCCTATTCGACTCCAAATATTAATGCATTAGCCCATAATAACAACAATAATAATAATGATAAGAGTAATATAACTGAAAAACAACCAAAGAAATTATCAAAGAGCACATCAAGTTCAGGATCAAGTTTATTAAATGTTTTCAAAAAAAATAAATCAGTAGAAAATTTAAATAAATATAATAATACCAATAATAATAGTATAAATAATAATAAAAAATCCGAGCAAGCTTCCAAGAAGATTAATGATAAACCAGTTGGATCTGGTTTAAGTCCTGATCCGGAAGCTCATTTAAATAGGCATATTTTTAATGCTCCTCCTGCAATTGATAAGAGTTTAGGTGCTAATTTAATTAGAGAGGTCAGTGAAGATGATTTAGAATTAAACAAGCGCGGAGTAGAAAATGATGGTGACGAGGAAGAAGAAGGAGAAGAAGAATTTATAAATGATGAATTTTATGATTCGCAGAATTTATCAATTGATCCACCCAAGAAATTAGGTCAATCTAAATATGATCAAGAAATTGCATTAATGTCAAATGATATTACTTTTGGATCACCATTTCAAGTTAAATATACTGGATCGGTTTCTCCAGTTAAGAGAAATCCAATTAATCTTGATAATCTACAAATACCAAAGTCTAGTAATGAATTATCAAAAATTACAAAGAATGTTGCAAATAATGATAATAATTATAATAATAATAAATTAATCGGAGAGGTTTTATTTCCAAAATCTTTAAACCTTCAAGAAGTTGAAAGTATTGTCTCTTTAGAAAGATCGAGGTCCATGAAATCAATTAAATCAAAGAGAAATTCATTTATTGGTTACAACGGTAGTGATGATAATATTATTCATTATAGTGGTCCTTCTGCATCACCCAATTCGGGTATCACTAGATCTAATAGTATTTTAAAGAATTCGAACTCAAGAAGAAATATTAATGATGAATTAATTATTAATAATTCAATTGATGCTAACGTTATAGCCATGAATTCAGTTTCTCCTGAATTTGAAATACCCGACATTCAATTTGATCAAGAACAACAACAACAACCTGAAGAGCCAGTGTTAGAATCATTTAATTATGTTAATGATACAACTGATAATAATTATGCTGATTTAATTGAATTTACTGAATTTATTGATATTGATGATTTAAGTTTTTCAACATCTCCTCAACAATTAAACAATACTTCTATAAGACGTAGCTTACCTCCATCACCAATTAAGAAACCAGAGCTAATTGTTGTAAGCTCAAGTGATGATGAGGAACATAATAGTGAAGAAGTTATTGAAAGACCTGAAAGACCTGAATTATCAATTGCAACTCCTCCGTCAAGTCAAGAAATTCCAGAGTCAGGTAAAGAAAAATTAATTATTTCGCTTTCATCATCACCTGAAGAAATTACAAGAGATGAATTCCAACATCAAGTTAAAACTCCTATTGTTGAGAATCATGAATTTAGTAATGATGGAAATTTAGATAAGATTGAAACTCAATTTCCTCAATCGCCTGCTTCAATTACAAGTCCAATTGAAAAGCAATCACCAATTTTAGAGAAGGCTTTACAGCAGAATAGGCCAATTATTGATCAAAATGGTAAGGATATTTTTACTAATCGTCCAATTTCAATGTCTTTTACTGGTTTAAAAGGTCCAATTTTTGGTGGTAAATTAGCTCCTCGCGATCTTAGAGTTAGTGAATCTCATCAATCATTTAATATTTCATTTGATGATGATTCGAGCAATAGTGGAGGAGTTGGTGGTGGATTTGGAACTGATGTCAGTGATGACGAAGAGGATTTTGATGACGATGATCTTGAAAATGATGGCATTAATGGTGATGATATCGGATCACAATATCATAATGAAATCAATAAAGAAAATGATTATAGGGCTAATAATAATATTACCTTAACTCCACCACCACCATCAATTCCCAAGATTTCTAAAAAATTTGGTACTGAATCAAATAAAGATTATTCATATTCGCCAAATTTCCAAGCTCCTCCTAAAGCCTTTAGCCATAATAAAATCCCATCTATTTCGGATAATTCATCATTAAATTCATCACCCAGATCGTTAAGTTCAATGATTAGTAGAAAATGGGGTAAAAAGTCAAGTCAATTTGATAGTCCATTACAATATCAAAATTCTCCAAGATTTATTAGTAATAATAAATCAGGTGGAGTTAGATTTAGTTCAAGGATTATCCTTTATGATACATATGATGGTGAAGAATATGATAGACACCCTGATACTGCTACATGTAATCAATTAACTCCGATGTTGGCTCAACAAATTAAAGAAGAATTAAATTCGTTTAAGAGTCAAATGGATATTCATATTGAATCAAGATGTAATACACATTTCTTTTAAATCCCCATTATCATTTTTTAGTAATTTTTTTATATATACAAGTATATATATATCTAGTTTTTAAATAGTTTTTCAGCATGTTCTTCAAAATCATTTTTTAATAATAATAATACAATATAATATAGTAATTAGGGTTAATTATTGTAAGAAGTATAAAAATATGGTTTTACAAAAGTTTAATTCAAGCAAAAATTCGTATCATTTATTACTAATCCATATATGAATTTTTCTCTCTATTAATTCTATTGCATTAATCTAGTCCAGAGCCTGTTGTTGTTGCTTTGCATGCGTTGCGTGGGCATTTCTAAATATTATATTTAATACATCATAATCAGCTTTTTGAATATATGCAATTTCCAGTTCAGGTTTTTCCATTATTACCACAACATATGCATTATTTCTAAAATCAATACATGTTGTTCCAGCCCATGGTGCGTTATCATATTCTCGTAATGATATTGTTGGAGGTTTGCCGTCTATAAATGCTGGGTAACTCATTGTAGATCCATTTAATTAATTGGATGGTTGGTTTTAATATTAAAAAATAAAAAAAATAAATAAAAAAGAATTGGTGATGAGTGGAAAAAAAATTGTATATCAAAACTTAAGAAGTTAATACTAACTTCATTAACAGTCACAATAAGATGACTCAATCAATAGATTCAAATAAGATAGTAATACCGGGTCAATATATTACACCCACGTATAAATTAGAAAAGGACTCAACAATAATTGAAAAATATATATCAGGAAAAGGTACAACAATATCAAATATTGAAGTAGCTCACACTTCCAAAAGATTACCAATAATAGTAGCTAGTATATTAGGTAAAGTCTATATCAAAGAAGTTGAAATTAACGAGAAGAAGAAGGAGGAGGAGGAATCAAAAGATACTAATGAAGCAACAACAAGTCAACAAATAAAGACCTTTTTAGTGATTGTATTACCTAAATCCAATAATGCCTATTTGAATTTTCAACAAGATCATCAACAAATACTTAAAAACATAATTGATTCAAATTCAATATCTATAAATTTACCGAAAGAAAATGATATTGTATTAGTCAAAGTAACAAAAATAACTATTAGACAAGTTTATTGTGAGATATTAACTGTTGAAAATGGTGATAATATATTGAAAGATGGAGGAATTGGGGTTAATGGAGATTTGAGTCATGTATCAGTTGGACCCAGTGGAGGATCTTCTAGTTTATCAAACTATCAAACCATTGCGTCTAGTCAGTCGACATTAATTGGAGCCCAATTTCAAGATATTGGTGAGAATTTTAGAGGTATTATAAGATCTCAAGATATTAGATCCACTGAACGAGATAAAGTTAAAATTATTGAAAGTTATAAACCTGGAGATATAGTTAGAGCTATGATTTTATCATTAGGTGATGGATCAAATTATTATTTAACTACCGCAAGAAATGATTTAGGAGTTATATTTGCCAAAAGTGAAAATGGTAGTGGAAATTTAATGTATCCCTTAGATTGGCAACATATGATTGATGTTAAGAATGGAATAATTGAAAATAGAAAATGTGCTAATCCATTTATATAATAATCATAGTTAAATTAGTAATTTATATCTATAAATGTAAATAAACAACAATAATAATAGTAAAAAAAAAAGAGATAAAAATCAAACAATGTACATATTAATTCTATAATACTAATAATTTTTTCTACAAATGATTCATGAATTTTTTTAGTTTAATTATTCTACAGGATAAATTAATTCATCATTATCACCTCTTAAATCAACTTCACTTAATCCAACAATATTACCGAATTTTTCAAACCTATCAACATATCTCTTCTTCTTTAACTGACTAATTTCAATCATTTTATTCCAATATTTTTCATGATTATAATTAAAATTAACATCTCCACCAAAATCTTTATCTAATTGTTCCTTTGGTACATAATTCACAAATGGATGATCAAATACTAATTTTTCTCTGGTTAATGGATCAATAAATGGATGAATGATTTTTAAAAATGTCCACCCTAACCATGGAATATTGGTTAATAAGGCTTTACCTAATCTTTCAGGATAATGAGTTTGTAATATATGTAACACTTGTCTACCAGTTCCAACTGGAGGTATTTTACCTCCTTGAGTACCAATTGGATGAGCTTTAAAGTCAATTAATAGGGCCAAAGAATCTTGTCCACTAGGCATATAATCTATAACTCGTTCCAACATATAAACTAAATGTTGAACTTGTCGCTGACTAGTTTTGGTATTTTGTCTACCGGGTTTTAAATAAAGACATGGTCTTGAGTCATTATCATAACCTAATATAACTTCTTTACCAGTTTCATTTTCTTCACTAACTAAATCACCATTAACTAAATTATCCTTATCAAAAAAGTGATTAATACCAAATTCTCGTCTCCAGGCTAAAGTTAATTCAATTCTATCTATTGCATCAATATAATTCCATTTAGTGGCTCTAAGATATCTTAAAAAGCATTCTCTTGTTAACCAAGCTTTTTCATCAATGGTAATTGGTTTATATAATGATTTATCCTTAGATTTATGAGCATCTTCACTTGTAGCAATTAATAATTCAGAATCTTGGAAATGATGTAATACTTTTGTATACTTTAATTGTTGATCTTCTGTTAATATTGGTTCTGGTAATAATTTTGATTCTAATGATGGTTTATTAAATGGTAAATATATTGATTGTTCAATTAATGTTGATGCTGCATTTTTTTCGTCTAAAGATGTTATAACTGAAGTTGAAGAATTTATTGATACATTTGAAGTTGATGAAGAATCAATCTTGGTTTTTAATTTGCTAAACATTTCTTTCTTTGCCATATAAAAATGTCTATAATTGTTATTGATAACAGTTTATTGATGTCACACGCTATCTAATTATGTAAATCTTGAAGTTGTATTGTAACCAAAAAAAGATAAAATGAAAGATCTGAAGGGAATATTTAATTTATATAGATATTTTGGACTATTTATTTATATTCAGATCTATATGTGTATATCTATACATATAGCATATATATATGAAACTCTGAAAGTAAAATATAAAAATCTTTAAATTCAAATCAAGATAAAACTAATACAAAACAAAAAAAAATTTGTTGATAGTTGATGATTAATGGATAGATCGGGATTCGGCTTTATAACCTCCTTGACCGATCTTAAATCCGTCTATTAATGCAAAAAAAAATATAAAAAAACCCTTGCAAAATAATACTACTTTACAATATACTTATTTACAAAATTAAGAATATAACCATGGTAGATATCAATTAGAAAGAACACAATTGTGATAGCAGTAATATTGTATACCAATTTAATCTTTGCATTGAATTCTTTATCTTCTTTCATTACTCTAATTCTATTAAAATCAAGAATCGGTAATCTTTTATCAAACTTTTCATGGGGGATAAAATTTATGGTTAATAACTTAGCAGGATTGAAAAGGCAATAATCTGGTTTATTAATATTTAATTCTAATGGATGCTGAAGGATTTCTGGAGATAGATTTATGGGTATTAAAAAATTAGGATATTGTCCATGAACTGTAATTTTATTAACTCTTTCTAAATAAAATTCTTTTTCTTCATTATAAAAATCTCTTGGATATCCTGAAAATTCAACTTCTTTAAGATTATCGATATATGTTAGTAAATTTGTATTAATAGCAAT
Source organism: Scheffersomyces broadrunensis (assembly GCA_030563665.1). NCBI lineage: Eukaryota > Fungi > Ascomycota > Pichiomycetes > Serinales > Debaryomycetaceae > Scheffersomyces > Scheffersomyces broadrunensis. The sequence continues at coordinate 461,075 of JAJMJS010000001.1, read as the reverse complement.
TGCACAATTTTTAAAATATAGTTTCTCAATTTGATAATTAACCTTTACAAATGTTTCAAGAAATTTCGAATTTACAATGTCAGGACATTCGATTCCAAAATATAATAAAGTTTTAAACCTCTTAAATTCATAATTTTGGGTTATACATAATTTTTCACCAAGCAATAATTCACATAAACTGGTTGAATTATTTAACCAATCAATTGAAAATTTAAATAACGAATGAAATTGTTCATTATACTTATATTTAAATTTATTGGTTTCAACTATAACTGATGACCAATTAATAATTGAAAGGAAATTGCAAGCATCATTATTAAGTGCTTGACAAGTTAGATTAGATACATATTTATAAATTGATAATCTAAAATTAATTTTATCATTTGTTTGTAGTTTAGCTTGTAAAACTTTAGTTAATAAATCAATCATACTTTCTCCATTATCATTCTTACCTAATTCAAAATGTAAAGTTATTTCATTTAATAGCCTGGGTGTAGATAATAATATATTATCAAATAATACTTTGGTAGATTTATAATATTGGTGCTTTTCAAACCAAGATACTAATTTATAATTATGAATTAATGAAAAGTTGTCATTCTTTATAAAAGTTGGTTCATAGTTCAGACATTTCTGATCTGTGGAAGTTAAAACTTTAAGAGTAATAGGTTTAAATTTAATCATATCTAATGACATTTGTACGTTAAATGAATTAAATTTACCGAAACTTCTAATAATTATCATATCTTCAATATTTAGATTTTTAAGTATGATTGTCAATACTTCTATTGGTAATTCAGATAATTCCATCATTTTTTTATAAATATTAATTAATTAGCTATTTAATTAATTCAATGTTTAATTAAATATTGAAAGAAGAGAATTGGATATAGATCTCAGAAATGATTTAGAAGAATTTTTAATCTATTTTATACCATTATTAAATCTGCATAACAAAAATTTCAAAAGTTACATTGTAAAATTATAATTATAGAAATTATAATTTTATAAACGCTCTTTTTGATATTAATTAAAATCATCATCTGCGAAAATTTAACAGAATAAAAAAAAATGAAGATAAAGAAATAATTATCCAACGTATATATATATATATATACATACAATATGAATATTAAAGATAAAGATCTACTACGCTATCCCAAACGAAAACAAATTCCTTCATTAGTTTCAATCGCATCCAATGTGATAATAAATAATTTTAACCAAATTCAAGATATTGGTACAACTCCATTTCATTTAATTGAGCCAGTATTATCAAAAATGAATGCTAAACAATTACAAACTATTGAAAGTTTATCCCCCCATATTTGTAAATATTCCGATTCATTATGGGGAGAATTAATCATAAAAGATTTTAAAAATCGACCTTCATCATTTAAAAGATTTCAAGGTGTTAATACTAATAAATTATTATATGAAAAATATGTTCATGAACGAGAATTATTTGAAAAGGATTCAACTGAAAGATTAAGAAAAATAACTAAGAAATTAGTATTACAAAAGGAAGAGAATAAAATTAAACCAGTTAATCAATTATTAAAAGATCCAACTATCAAGAGAAGATTAAATAAACAATCACAAAGGAATAATAATTCAATATTAAATAAAGTTAAAAAGGATTTACAACATAGATCTTTAATATTTAAAAAGAAAGATTTAAAGCCATATAGTTCCTTTAATAATGATCCATTTAAAATTAATTCATATAAACCTATACGACCTCCAAAAGCAACCAATATTATGACAGCTTCAATAAAATCAAATATAATAGCTACTACCACTAACGAACCTGATTCAGTAAACCTAAATATAAATTCAGCATCAACATCACCATCATCATCAACATCACCATCATCCATATCACCATCATCCATATCACCTTCGTCACCGCCACGACCTTCTCCTCCCCCTCCTGTGCTGAAGAGGAAATCAGAAACAAATATGTTTATAATTTCTAAAAGACCACGTCCAAAACATATACCAAAACCAAATGTAATTGAAAATTTACAAGCTGAAGCATCATCATCTTCAAAGATAAAACCAGTAAAGTCATCTATATTTAATTAATTTATATGTAAATATATATAACCTATTTAATTCTTTGCTTTTTTAATAATCTAGTACTTGAATTATCATCTAATTTCTTTTTATATACATTTGAATTGGATTTTTGATTTAAATCTTCTAATTCATTATCAAGTAATGATTGATTATTATTATTATTATTATCGATTAATATAGTTTGCTTAAATGATTTTACTCTTAATCTTCCATTAATTAATACTCGTTCAGGATTTATACTTATACAACTTTTAGATCTACTTGAATCCAATCCAATTGTTTTTAATAAATTTAAAACATCATCACTATTTCTAATTTGTAATGGTTGATTAGCTCCACTTGAAATAATTAACCCCTTTGATCTTGATGATCGAATTAATTGAGTTACATTATTAAAGAAATTCTTCTTGGTGAATTGAATATTGGATGATGATTCATTAGTTGTATTATTATTATTGGCAAATCCAATTGATCCTGATATAAGATTATTATAACAAATTTCAAATTTAATCCCCTTTTCAACAGCACTACCAATTGTTTTATGTTTAAGATAATATGGTAATTTCGAACCTAAATTAAATGAAATTAAATCAATATCAAGATTAGTAGTACACATTTGTAATGCCTTTTCAGTTAATGGTTGAATGGCTAATATATCAAATTGAGATTGTAATTTATTTAATCCTTGTAATTTGGATGGATCATGAATAACGATAGTTATTCTGGAAAATAATTTCAATCCGGGGAATTTATCCTTTAATTCATTATTTAAATACGTTATATCAATAGGATTTACTAAATTTAATTGATTTAATGGAATTTTAACCGATTCATTAATTTGAAAATTTATGGCTATTAATGTATAACCAAATGAATATAATGTTACAATGATATTTTTAAGATTGATTAATTGAATAGGGGTTGGTTTTGTATTATAATTATTTACAGGCCATGGTACGTTTAAATCATATAACATAATAATCGTATAATAATCATTTATTATTATCTCTAAAACTAATTAAATTTATGAATAAAATTTTCTGCTTATAAAAAGTTTTTGATGATGATCACAAAAAGGCACAAACAATTTCTAATCAAAAATATCAAAAACAACTTTTAATTTTATTTTATTTTTGCCACCGCCACTTGACTTTATTAATTATCATATATAAAGTGGTTGGAATTCCTTAATAGATTATAACTCGAAACAAGAGAAGAAGCATAACACAAAGTAGAACCATATATCATGTCAAGAGCCACTATAAACAATACAACCAATTTATTTATTGATAAAACAAAAGGTCCTGACAAGGATAAATTAGGTATAATTGATATTGGTAAGAATTGTTCACTATGTAATACATTGGATTTTTTACCATTTAATTGTGAATTTTGTAATGAAACCTATTGTTCAAATCATCGAACATTAGAATCCCATCATTGTAAAGGAATTAATAAATTTAATAATCAAACACCTAGTAGAAGTCCAAGTCCAAATTCAACCAATTTACCTAGTTCAAAATCATTATTTCCAAGTCATGAACTAAGAAAGAAAACTATCGAGGAGAAATTAATTCAAGCCCAGCTGAAACCACAAACATTATTACAAGAAACTCAATTTAGAGTTGGAGATATTGCTAAAAAGACACCTAATGCGTTTAAAAAATTACAAAAGTTTTTACAATTTCAAAAGGTAAATAATAAATCAAAGATTAGTAATAGCAAGATGAGTAATAATAATAATAATGTAGTTGATATTTCCTTATTGAAGAAATCAGCTAAAGGTGATTTAAAAGTTCAATTAACTGATAGAATACATATTTGGTGTTTATATATAAATCATAATGAAGAAGAATTCAATAAAATTAATATCACAAAAGATCGTAAACCAATATTTATATCCAAGAATTGGGTGGTGGGTAGATCATTAGATTCAATAGCCAATGAATTACATATATCAAATATAAATAATTCAACTTCTAATATTAATGAAAAATTAAATATTTTTAAATTAAATAATGAAGGTGAACCAATATTAATTAAGAATAATTTGAAGAGTTTATCAGCTTTTAAAAACGGGGATATTGTTTATTTAGTTAAAGGGACAGTATAATTTTGACTTGCGAACGTTTGTGACCAGTTAAAATAGTAATGAAATAATAAATGATAAGGACAAAAGTTAGTTAATCTGTTGATTAACTTGTATTATATATATTTATATATATATATATATATATATATATAGAATAAAAGTAATCTAATATGTTGTAAATTTTGCATAATAAAATCTATTTTGTAGAAGATTCTTAGTTATTTAATCTGTATAAGGTACTGCTTAAAATTTTTTGATAAGTGTTTTTTAATTTATTTCTTTACTTTACTTTACCTGTTTTCAACAATATACTAATAGACTCCACTATCAGCATAATCGATCCAATTGGCCATACAATTTTGATCATTTAAATTATCCCATTTTGAAAATTTGGCAACTTCACATCCATTACTTATAGTTGAATTTGGACAATTATAATAAGGATCATGAAAATAACCAATATCTCTAAACCAATGAATTTTATCCTTGGATGCAAATAATGCTAATCCAATTGAATGAACTGGTGCATCACCCCATCTTTCATAATAAAATTTACCAGTAGAATCTAAATATTTAAACCATTCCATATATGGTTCACTTCTAAAGAAATCCATATCACCAATTTCAAAATTCGACCAAAAATGACACGTTGAATATCCACCTGCCAATTCATTATTAATAGGATTTTGTAAATCATTTAATAACCATTGAAATGCACCATTTTTATTAATATATTTATAATTATTACCTTGATTTAAAAAATTTAATGTTTCAGACCATAATGTTTTAATTGATTCAGCAATATCATATAAATTTATAACAAATCCATATATTTTTTTAGTACCTTCAAGATATTTAAAAACATCATAATTTAAATCAGTATAAAAATCAACATGAGGTTCAATTCTCCAATAATATTTATATTTTTTTAATTGAGGTAAATTAAAAAGATTTCCCAGATAAAATCGACACATATTATGATATGATACTTTTTTTGCATAAGCAATATTACGATCAAACATTAATTGCATTTGTTCTTCTTGATATTGTTTATCAATTGATTCAGGAACTGACCATAATTCATCGGGAATAGTAATGAATTCAATTGGAGCATTAGTTAAGGTCCGAATTTTGGACTTAAATAATTCAGTAAATGGTTGATCATTTATAAATGTATAAGGATAATTAAATTTTGAATTAAATCTTTTTTCTAATCGTGTAATGGTTTTACCAATGGCATTAAATTCATTGTTTCGAACTAAGGCGATAATAGTGGCGTTGGCATGATCATAAGTTTGAATATCTTGGGGTGGTCTTATAAGATTTATATTATAATCTTTTGGTTCATGAATTAATTGTGACATGGTGGTTGTATAATCATTTAAATGTAATTGTAAAATTTCTTCCTTTGTACCTTGTTTATGCTTTGGATTAGTATATTTAAATTGAACATTCTGAGGTGAAATAGTATAACCTTTATCTTCTACTTCATTTGAATTACTTTGGTCATTTCTATAATTATCTTCAATATTATCATTATTATTATTATTATTATTATTATCATTTGATAATGCTATATTTGATGAAGATGATGCATAACTTTTAAGATAATTGAAATCAAATTGATCTTGTAATTGCTTGAACCCTTCATGTAGTTGTGTTGTATATTGTTTATGATGACCCTGGGAAATTAAAATTATTAAAGTTATTAACAAGATAATTATTGGTGATAATATTATTATTAAACGTCGAACACGTCTATTAATTGCAACCATTATTTATAAATTAGCATATATATACATATATATATATATATATATATATATAACTATATGTGTTTATGTTATGAATATGACTATATCGATTCCTATATGGAATGTAATTTAATAAGATTGATTAGATCAAAATAATTAAATCAAAGTAAAAATTTTGTGTGTTGATATTTTTTATTTTCAATTTTTTTTTTCAAATTAGAGATTTATAGATAGAAAATAAAAATAAATTATAAATTATTTGATACTTAATTATTATTATTATCATTATTATAAATATTATTATTATAAGAATTCTTTATAACTATGACCAATTTATTTATATTTATATTTATTTATTAAGTCTTAGACTACTACTGACTGTTCGTTACCATAAACGATTAGAGTAAAGTAGCATCCATACCTCCATACAAAACTGTTAACTATGGGGGGGCACCTACAAAATATGCCCAGGGAGAGAGAGAGAGGGGATTTTGCACAAATTTTACCCATCCTAATATTAAATAATTATTAATTATAATTTTAATTAAGATCAAATAAGTTCAAAACTTTATAGTAGTAATCTTAAATATAATTAATATTTATGATAAAGTAATATTATTAACAAAAATATCTAAAATCAGGTACACTAATTAAAATTTTCCCTTTAATGAATCATTAGAAAAATAAAATTAAATTGCTGCCATAAAATATTATTGAGTAAAAGATGTCATTCAAAAAGAAGAGAAACTAGAGTGACTACAATGGATCCTTATGATTCAATGATAATTACCAACTGGTTGTAATATAAATTGTCCTGATTGTTTAAGATTAATTTGCAGATTATTTCATGTACTAAATTAAATTAGAATTGACATACATGTATACAGAAGAAGTTTTAGATTTTGATCCCATTCAAATTAATATTCAGAAATTTAATATTCAGAAAAATAAAATAATAAGTGATAAATAAAATTCGAAGTAAATAAGTAAGTTTTGGAGATTTTTATCCTGAAATTGAAGAATTCAATAATTTCCTACATGAGATATCAAATAACCCTTTGATAAGCTTAGGTCCAGTCTTATGATATTTAAATTGATGATGATAAAGAAATTATTGCCAAGAAAACAAGATATTTTAAATTATTGTATATAAATAAACATTTAAGTAAATTTGTTGTATAAATTTAAGAGAATTTTGTGGAATTGTAACTCCGTATTTAAAAATACTGTATATAAATATATATTTCTATTATTAGAAGAGTCCGGTATATAATGATCATTTAGGTACATAATACATAATACATATTACATATTACATAATACATATTACATATTATTATAGTATATAGTATATAGTATATAAGAATTAGTATATAGTATATAGAAAAATAGAAAAAATACACGTGCATTACACAAGATTAAAATTTTTTAATTGTAGATCTGATCTATAATTATAATATATTATATATATATATATATATATATATATGAATATCATACATGAGTATATGAATCTATGTTGAATATGATAAATAATAATAATAAATAATAATAATAATAAATAATAATAAATAAATAAATAAATAATAATAAATAAATAAATAAATAATAATAATAAAAATTACGTGTTGTTCTTATCTTTTAATAAATAAAATTAAAATAATTTAAATTTAAATTTAAATTTAAATTTTAACACAAAGCATCTTTTTAAACAATACAATAATTATACAAATAACCACAATATAATATAATATACACAATACAATATAATATACACAACAATATATAAGAATAATATATAACCAATTCAAGCCACTAACTATAACCATTTATACATTAAAAAACTATAACTATAATATTTATTTATTTTTTTTATTTATTTATTTTCAACTTACACACAAACTTTTTATTACCATTTATTAATTGATTTACTTTTGATCTATTCATTTCATATCATATCATATCATTCAAATCATATCATATCATTCAAATCATTATCATTCAAATCATGTTAATTCCTAAACCAATCATTAGAATTATAACCATTATTTTATCTTTATTATTTGCATTTATAACTATTCCAAAATTATATTATTCATTAAATGATCAACAACAAGATTTAATTGAAAATTTAGCTAGATATACTAATAATAATAATAATTATGATGATGATATAACTTATATTACTACTACTAATAATAATAATAATAATAAAAATTCTAATCAAATATTAATCCCTCCAATATCTCATAAATCATCATCAAAAAATAATAATAATAATAAGAAAAACAAAAAACAATCATTTTCATTATTTAAATCTACCGATAATAAATCAAAAGATTTATTAAAAAATATCCCTAAAACAATCCATAAATCAATCATTGGTGAACCAACTATTGGTTTAACTACCACTACTAAAAATCATGATTTTTGGAATTATATATTTACAATATTTAATGATAATCAATTTAATATTACTAATGGTGAACAAATGATGGAATATATTCCAAAGGAAGATCAACCAAATCCTCAATCATATTCTAAATCATCATTATTTTCAAAGGCTAAAATAAATGATTATAATTTAAATCAAATTAAAATTAATCATGCTAATGTATTAAGACAATTACCTAATAAATTAGATCCATTAATTTATAAAAAAAATTCTAAAGGAATTGTATTATTAGGTGGAGGATTTTTTAGTTGGTTATCATATTTATCAATATTACATTTAAGAGATAATGGTTCAAAATTACCAATTGAATTAATTATACCAGCTTGGAATGATTATGATAAAGAATATAAATTTTGTAATTTAATCTTACCAAAATTAAATGCAAAATGTTTATTAATTCCAGAAATTTTAGGTCATCATGTTATATCAAAAATTGGAATTGGTAGTTATCAATTAAAATCAATTGCAATTGCAATTAGTAGTTTTCAACATGTTTTATTATTAGATTCTGATAATATTGTCGTAACTAATCCTGATTCAATTTTTCATTCTAAAGTTTATAAACATCATGGTTTAGTATTATGGCCTGATTATTGGCAACGATCAATAAGTCCATTATTTTACGAAATTGCTCAAAAGGAAGTTAATGAATTAATAAGACAACGATGGAATCGATTCCCACTTATAAAACCTCAACCATTAAATAATAATGAATTAAGAGGTAATTATAATTATCATGAATTACAAGGAACTATCCCTGATTTATCAACTGAATCAGGTCAATTAATTATTAATAAAGGAACTCATGCAAAATCTTTATTAATGTCATTATATTATAATATTTATGGTCCACAAATTTATTATCGATTATTTAGTCTTGGAGAATTAGGTGAAGGAGATAAGGATACATTTATAACAGGAGCATTTGTAACTAATTCAAAATTTTATCAAGTTAATTCATATATTCAAACTTTTGGATATGCTGATGATGATGGATATCATGGTATGGCAATGGGTCAAAAAAATCCTGAAATTGATTATGAAATAATTACCAAGAAATATCAACAATTTCATAAACGATTTAAATATGATAAAGATTTAGATATTACAACTCAAATTGAATTATTAGATGATATGAAACTGGAATATTTTGATGGAATTAGTGAAATTCCACTATTTACATTACATTGTAATATTGCCAAGATTCAACCGTCTGATTATTCTGAAGATTCTAAAATTAGTGATTTAGAATTAAATCGATTAAAACAAAGAATGTATTCACAATATCGATTTAAAATTAAGGGGAAAGAAATTGATTTTGAATTACGTCGTTGGGAATTAATTCAACGAGCATTATGTATTGAAAAAATTGAATTTCAACCATTTCTTGAAAAAGATATGAATAAAACTTGTAATTATATTAATAATACCGTCGATTGGCTTTATGAAAATTCAGAAGTTATATCACCACCACCAAATCAATTAAAAATTGTAAAAAAATTAACTCCTTTATCAAATCAAGAAAATTTACAGACTGGTCCTGTAAAGAAAGAATTTATAGATATTTAAAAATTTGATTTATAATAATAATAATAATAATAATAATAATAATAATAATAATATATTTATAAGTGTATTAATATTTTCCCCCAATTATATATCTTTCACTTAATTAGCACTTATAGAACCACCGACAAATAAATAAAATAGATAAAAACTAAAACTAAAACTAAAACTAAAACTAAAAACAATATAAACCTATAAAAAAATAACCTTAAAAACCTGTTGTATAAATAATAATAATAAAAATATAAAAAAATTAAATTAATTTAATTTAATTTTAATTTAATTTAATTTTAATTTAAATTTAAATTAATTGGGAAATTCTAATTTCTTCTTTAACACCGATAATCGATTCCCAATTCCAATAATAAACTTAGCAATCTTTGCTTTATCATCATCATCTAATCTTGTTTGCGATGATGTAGAATCATCTTCATCTAATTCTTCATCCAATAATGCTTCCAACATCCAAATAGCAGTACCATACGCTAATTCACATCCCTTTAAATCTTCTTTAACTAATTCATTAACAGCAGCCGTACGAGATATTTCTAATGCTCGTTCAAAAATTAATTTGGCAGCCAATACTTTATTCTCAAATTCAGTTTGACTTTGATCTAATAATATAACTGAATTAGGTGAATTCTCATCACCAATAAAATTTCCTTGATGTTGTTCTTTTAAAATTATTGAATTAGCTTCTTCTAATTTACTTTTAATAAATTCAGCCTTTTCTAAACTTTCATTATATTTTTCTCGAGTCCATTGCACTAAATCATTAATTCGATGTTGAATATTAGAATTGGATTTTAATGTTTCTTCATTATCGGATTGTGGCGATTGTGATTGTAATTGTAATTGTAATTGTAATGGTGATTGATCCAATTCTTGTTCTTGTTCTTGTTCTTGTTTTTCAATCCACCAATCACTTGCAACTGACATACCTCTATTTAAAATCGATAATGTTTTAAAATATAATACAACTCCTTCTTCACTAATTGATTTTATCATAGTAGGTGGTAAAATGTCATTTTGATGTAATAAATCATCATCTAATCCATCATTAGATGGAGGACTTGGAATTAATTGACTAAATTTAACATCTGCAAATAATTTAATAGCATGTGATTTCGTAGCTAATGATTCTAATTTTTGTAAAACAATTTCATCACTATTTAAATTAGGATTTTCACTAATTATAGATGATGATGGTAAATTTAATTTTTGTAATAATAAATGATTAGCAAAATTAGGATTGGAATAAATAGTTGAAAAGGCAGCTCCTCCTCCTGATACATTGTTATATGATGGTGACGATAATGATGATGATTCTTCAACAATATTGGGCTTTTCAGTAGGTGAGGGACCTCCAAATAATTTATTTGATGCTAATCCAATAGCTTTACTTAATGCATTACTTGGTGATCCAATTGATATTCTCCGATCAGCAAAACTAGGTCTTCGTTGACTACCATTCAGTGACGATCTTCTATATCTCACGGTTAATTCATTGGCACTATTTCCACTACCAATTGAACCCGCCAGAGATTTACGGGATGATGAGGGAGGTTGATGTTGATGATAAAAATGATGATTGTTGATGGCCACGGCTCCACTCCCGGCATGGGCCAATTCATCTGCAATGGCATTAACTTCAACGGCTCTTCTTTCAACAACAACATAATCTTTTTCTAATATTATATCATCTTTATTTCGAATTATTGATTTATGAAGGGGTGGAGAAATATTATTATGATGACTATTATTATTATTATTATTATTATTATTATTATTATTAGTCTTAATTTCAGTAGATGAATCTTTATGTGAAGCTATTGGTTGAATAAATTGTGATCTTTCACCAGGTTTAATTGGACTAATATATTCACTAATAAATAAATTTTCATCAATTCTAGTTGAAGTTTCTAATGGTACATCAATACTTTGTAAATCATTTATAATTAATGGATCATTAAAAAATTCATTAAATGATATTCTTTCAGTTGGATTATATTTTAATAATGATCTAATTAATGATTTTAATGATTCTGGTACTTGAGATGCACTTGGGAATTTAATTCGATCTTGAGCCTTTTCAATGTTTTTTAATAATTCAATATGATTTGCTGCTTTAAATGGTGGCTTACCAACTGTCATTTCATATAATACTGCACCCACTGACCATAAATCTGCCTTAGCATTATATTTTTCATATCTTAATATTTCTGGAGCCATATAAAGAGGTGAACCACAAAGAGTTTCAGCCATTGAAGTTGATGGTAAAAATCTAGCAAAACCAAAATCAGCAATTTTTAAAATTGGTAATTCCCATAATCCAACATAATTATCATCAATAAATTGTTGTTTTGAATGTAATGGAGGACATAATAATAAATTTTGAGGTTTAATATCTCGATGAACTAAACTTTTATCTCTTAAGAATTGTAATGCTGATGATAATTGTTTTAAAAAATGAATTACTAAATTTTCATTTAAACCATGAGAACCTTCAGGAGATGGATATCTTTCTAATAATGAAGATATAACAGGATGAGTTTTAATTAATTGATTTCTTTTCCGTATAAAATATGATAAATCACCCATTGAACAATAATCCATAACTAAATGAAAATGAGATGAAGTTTGTTTATAATCTAACAATCCAACAATATGAGGATGTTTCATTGATTTTAATATTGATATTTCAATTTCTAAATTTTCCACTAATTTCTTAGACTTTAATTTAGATCTTACAACTGATTTAATAGCAACAGCTGTATGAGTTTTATTATTATAACATTTATAAACTGTGGCAAACGAACCTTTCCCAATAGCAGGACCAATCGTATATATTCCTATAACATTATTATTGGTATCATTATTCTTAGTTAATGTGGTACTAGTATGAGCTGAATCTATAGTAGAAATAGCCGTTATAGCTGCCGACATCTTGATGATTTATAATTATAAGTGATATGAGCGTTACACAGTTTTTTTTTTAAAGTTAGTCTTTCTTTTTTTTTGTTTTGGTTTTTTGGCTGTACTTTTTTTTTGGTGTGTGGGGGATTAATTTCTGGGATGGCTGTTTTAAATATACTTTATATATGTAATATAGTATAATGAGTATATAGTAATCTCTATAAGTATATATAGATATGCCTTTGATGTATATATATGTATTTCAATATATATGATTTATTCTATGAAATCTAATGGGATAAAATGGAATGAATATGATATATATCTAAACAAGTAGTGTGACTAAACAATATTAATAATCAGAAAATAAAATAATTTCTTGTTTCCCAAATATTTTTTTATTGAATAGAATCAACAATGATGATTAATAATAATATTAATATTTATCTATTGATTGATTGATATATATAGTTGTTGTTGTTAAAATACCCTTTTATTTAAAAAAGCGTGTCTGTCTTTTTAGTGTGTGTTTTTTTTTCTGATAAGATAAGGGGAGAGAGAGGAAAGGAGGACCCACACAAATTTAAAAAGAAGGATTTAAATGAATCTAAAATAAATCTTTCCCTTACTTTAAATGAGGATGATGAATGGTGATATAGAGAAGAAGAAAGGATTATATATATATATATATATAAAGAGATGAATTGGATTGATTGATTGATTGAAGGAAGAAAGGAAGAAAAAGTGGTAGATATGTTGTAAATTTTTTTTGTTGTGTATAAATATTTTATATATTATAAAATTCTTAACTATGTGTTATGTATAATAAATTTGTTGTATTGTGTGATTTTTATATTTATTTTATGCCCCTCTAGTGGTTGTCTTAACTATTATATCTATTTATTTATTTATTTATTTATTTATTTATTTATTTATTTATTTAGTATATTAATAATTATATATATTAAACGTGTTTATTTGACTTAGTTATATATTATATATGATTATAATATATAAACTCTGACTCATATACTTATTAATTATTAATTATTAATATATATATATATATTTATGTGTAGTGAGGTCAGTAAAAATCAGTCACTCCCTAAAAATTTAACCGATAAGAAAAAATAAAAAATAAAAAATAAAAAAAAATAGAGCCGCGGCTGGTCACATGATCAAAGTCCGTTATGATTTTCCTATTTAAGAATTAATTGAAATTTGATCTTCAATTTAATTCATACGATTTATAATATTGTAATGAATAGAGTCTGTAATTTGTATATATATCATATATCATATATCATATATCATATATCATATATCATATATCATATATCGTATATCATATATCATATACGTATATAGCATAATATACGAATAAAAGATGCAACGTATGTATAACTATTATAAGTCACAAATATTTTAAATGCCAAGATTCAGTCATATTTTCTACTAGTAAATTTTAAGAATTAATTTAAATTAAACCACTAAAAAAAATAATGAACTAAAAACCATGAAACTAAAAATTTGATTTATTCTCCTCATTTATGTTATTATTATTATCATCATGATTATGATTTTAATTATGATTATGATATTGCTAATTCAGTTGGTTTCTTGTACAATAACAACATGAAATTTTGACATCATATTTATTTGTAGAGTTTTTCCGAATAGTCAATTTTTTTTTCTTTTGATTTTTGTCGCATTTTATATCTTTTGTCAAGAAGTGCTTTATGACATTCTCTTTTCAGTTTACGACATATGCCTGCACATAAGAGCATTAAATAAAAAAATAATTTGTAGGACCTAAAAATATATTTTAATAGGAGGTAAGATCTTTTTCTATTATGTTGCTGCCATATTTTTAAAAATTATTAATATTTTGTTTTCGATTTTAATTCAATATTTATATACAATCTATAATCAATCCATTACATAAGTAAGCAAAAAGAATTGATACCTAAAGAATCATTTAAAGGATTGGATTAAAATAAATTTATTTATGTTTGAATCATTAGTTGCCAATCTATTAAATAGATTTTTAGGATCTTATATTGAAAATTTTGATCCAAAACAATTAAATATTGGAATTTGGAGTGGAGATGTTAAACTTAAGAATTTAAGATTAAAAAAGGAATCATTGGATAAATTTAAATTACCAATTGATGTTAAATTTGGTCATCTTGGTGAATTAACTTTACAAATCCCTTGGTCAAATTTAAAGGGGAAACCAGTTAGAATTATAATTGAAGATGTTTATTTATTAGCCAGTCCAATAATTTTACAAGATTATGATGAAGATGAAGAAAAGAAACGAGAATTATCATTGAAATTTGATAAATTACAAAATTTAGAAACTATAGATCAAGCAACAAAACAAAATTTAAATGATATTCCAACCAATGAAACTTTTACAGAATCATTAATTACAAAAATTGTTGATAATTTACAAATTACAATTAAAAATATTCATATTAGATATGAAGATGATTCTTTATTAACCGAAAATCCTTATTCAATTGGTATAACTTTAAACGAATTATCAGCAGTTTCAACTGATGAAAATTGGATACCAAGTTTCATATCAATAACTCAAGCATTAACTAAAAAATTATTAACTTTACAAAATTTAAGTTGTTATATGAATACAGAATCAAAAACTATTTATACTGATAATTATGATGAATTATTAAATCGATTTAAATGTTCATTAAATAATAATAATCATGATTTACAATTCTTATTAAAACCAGTATCAGGAGATGGTAAAGTAACTGTTCATAAAGCAGGAACAACTGAAAGATTCCCTCATATAAAAGCAGAATTATTTTTTAAAGAATTTGGATTAGAATTAGATTCTCAACAATATCAAGATTTATTATGGACAGCTTCAAAATTTCATTGGTATATTAAAACATCAAAATTTAGAAAGTTCCGACCTAAAGTATCAGTTCAACAAGATCCTAAACAATGGTTTAAATTTGCTGCTAATGCTATTTTAAATGAAATTCATGAAAAAAATTATAAATGGAGTTGGGAACATTTTTCAAAAAGAAGAGATCAAAGAAAAACTTATATTAAATTATATAAATTGAAACTTTTAAATACAATAATTAATGATCAAATTATTGAATTAGAAAATTTAGAAATTGATTTACCATTTGAAGATATAAAATTTTATAGATCGTTAACAAAACAAGAAATTAAAAAGGAAAAAAACATTCTTGTTACTTTATCTTCAAGTTTATCTAATGTACCTCCATCAATATCAACTCCTACTACTAATGAAGATTCAACTTATGTTGGTTGGGTATCTTCATGGTGGAATGGAACATCACAAGCTACTCCCACTACTTCTTTAGAAGATTCACCATTAGATGAAAAGAATCCAGAAGAATTGGATTTATCATTAACTGACGAACAAAGAAAAGCATTATATGATGCTATTGATTATGATGAAAATCAAGAAATATCAGATGCAATTGATATACCACGAGATAGAATTACATTAGAAATCTTAGCATCATTAGAAATGGGAGGTTTAACTATAAAAAATTCCAAGAATTCTAATAATTTAGCCGAAATTATATTTGAAGGTTGTACAACTCAATTTTATCAAAGGCCCGATTCATTTCTTTCTCATTTTCAATTACAAGAATTTAGAGTTGAAGATGGTACAGGAACCACATTATATAAACATATTGTTAGTGTTAAACAATTACATTCTCATTTACATGAAATAGTTGATGAATCTTCCAAAAAAGATGATCCATTCTTTCAAATATCATTTGAAAATAATCCCTTGGATGATTCAGCCGATTCAATATTATTGGGTAAATTAAAATCAATGACGATTTTTTATAATCCTAAATTTATTGAAGAAGTTATTCGATTTTTCACTCCTCCCAAGATTCATCTTGATACAATGGGAGCTATAATTAATGCAGCAGAAGCAACCATGGAAGGATTAACCAGTCAAACTAGAATTGGATTACAGTATGCATTAGAAGAACATAAAACCATTAATGTAAAATTAGATTTACAAGCTCCATTACTTATTTTACCATTAGATCCATCAAATTTTAAATCTCCCGTTGCAATTTTAGATGCAGGTCATATAAGTGTAATAAGTAATTTAGTTGATAAAACTAAAATTGAAGAAATTAAATCAAAAACTCAATATACTGAAGATGATTGGAAACAATTAAATACTTTAATGTATGATAAGTTTAGTCTTCATTTACAAGATGCTCAATTTTTAGTGGGATCTAATATTAAAAGTACAATGGAACAATTACATAATGAAGATCCAAAAAATAGACTGGCTTTAATGTTAGATAAATTAAATCTCAAATTATTATTGGGAATTTCAATTTTACCTGATGCTTATAATTTAGCTAAATTTAAAATTGGGGGAGAAGTTCCGGAAATTAATCTTGCCATTAATGATTTTCAATATAAAACAATAATGAAAATTATTGATGCATCTATTCCTACCTTTAATGATGAAACTACAGTAGATTCAGAAGAATCAAGTTTATTTAATGCATTTGGGAATTCCAATGGTGTTGAAATTGATGAAATTGATGAAGGTGATTCTAATTCTGATACAACGGTAGTAACCACCTCCACCAATATCAAGAAGGAACAACCAAAGGATAAAAAACAATTAGAAGCCATGAATAATCAACATATATTTGAATTTGATTTTAATGTGGGAGTGGTTAATATTTCACTTACAAGATGTATTGATGCTCATACATTAAGAGCTGAACCTTTAATTGATCTTATTGGAGAAAATTTAACCTTAAATTTTTATAAAAAGATTAATGATATGCATCTTGATTTAACATTAGCAGATATAAATTTAATTGATCATATTGAAAAATCAGGTATACCTGAATTTGAAAAATTAATATCATCAAATGATTTTGGTGATGAAGATGATGAAAATGTTAAAAAGAAGAAAAAATTATTTCAACTAGATTACGCAAGAACTTTAAGAATTGTCGAATTTAATGGAAAGGAAATCGAAGTATTCGATCAAGATATAAGTATGGCTATTGCCACTGTTAAACTTGTTATAACCAGGAAATCATTATTAAGTGTCTTAAATTTCGTTTTAAATACATTCACAGATCCTAATGCTGAAGCAACACCTGCTGATGAATTGAAACATAATGATTCAACTAATGATGAAGTATCACCTCAAAAGATTAATGTTCATATGAATTTGGATAGAATCATTATTGTATTAAATGAAGATAGTATAAAATTGGCTACAATTCAATTAAGTACTGCTAATATTGATGTATTTCTTGTTCCAGAAGCAATGGAAGTTACTGGAAAACTTGGAGCATTAACTTTACATGATGAAATGGATAATGGTTCTTCTAAGGATTCAATATTAAGAAATTTAATTAATATGGATGGGGATAATTTAGCTGAATTTACCTATAAAACATTTGATAGAGAAACTAATACAAATCCATATAATTCATTAATTGAATTCAAAACTGGAGCAATTACAATTAATTTTGTTGAACATTCATTCAATCGAGTATTTTCTTATTTGAGTCAATTCTTAAAGATGAAGGCAATTTATGATAGAGCAAGAGAAGCTGCTATTAATCAAGCCAATCAAATTGATGATGCCAATAAAATTAAATTTGATTTACTTATAGATGCACCAACTATTATTTTTCCAACTTTAATTCAAACTTCAGATTTTAAATTTGATAAAGTTAGTTCTGATCTTGGTGAAATTTATATTTCTAATGAATTTAAAAAGGATGGTGATATAACTAAAAATATAATATCGGCTGGGATTCGAAAAGTTAGTCTTTTATCCGATTTTAATTTTGAAAATGATATACGTCAAATATCAGAAATTGTTAATAATTTAGATATCTCATTCAAAATTGATTATTCAGATGAATATATCCCTGGAGTACCAACTTTTCAAATCTTTGGAAAAATGCCAGAAATTGATTTAAATTTAACTGAATTACAACTTAAGTACTTGTTAACTATTTCAAATTCAGTTAGTAATGCATTTAACCTTTCTGATGTTTCTGATGATCTTGAAGAAATAGAAGAAGATGCAGAGAACGCTAATGCAGTTGTAAAGCATGATACAATTTTATTGCGAGGAAGGCAGCCATCTTTAAGCTTATCAACTAAAGGAAAAACAGTAGCAATTGAAATTCCATCTGATCATAAACAAGTTGAATTGAATTTTAACATTCCTAGACTTTCATTAAACATTTATAATAAAACTTTGGGAATAGAAAATATCTCATCAAGTCGTCTTGGATCATTTGCTTTACATAAGCTTAGATTTAATTTCAATATGAATGAAGATACTCATTTTAGTTCAGACCTTAAAGTTGAATCATTCACGGTTAAGGATATTAGAGAAGGCACAAAGAGTAAGTTCCCTGAACTTATTCCTATGATTAATAATGGTAATGATCAATTTATTGTATCAGCTACATCATATGGCCCGCCAGACAAGAAGAATATTACAGCCATGTTAACTATTGATAATCCTAAGACAATTTTAGTTCTTGATTATCTTTTCGAATTACAATCGTTCTTTACCAAGAGCTTTGAGCAAGATTCTCCAGTAATAGAAGTGGAAAATAATAATAACACCGATAAAACTATTAAATCTCATGAAAATAAAGATTTAGTACCTAAAGAATCAGAAAATACCGACTCAACTGGACCAAATATAGGATTTTCACTTAATATTAGAGAGACTTCTGTTATATTGTTAGCGGATGGTATAAATCAAGCAACTGAAGCAATTGTTTTCAAAGTTGAGCAAATTTTAATCACTAGTCAAAATGTAATATCCTTAGCAGCTAGCAATGTTGGGCTGTTCCTTACAGTTATGAATGATTTTGACAATGCCCAATATAGAATAATTGATGACTTTTCTATATCATTTGCTCATGATTCTCGAGGGTCCACACCTACTGCTTTTCTTACTAACATACAAGCATCAATTGATCCTTTGTTAGTTAGGGTTTCTTTAAGGGATATTAGGTTAGCAGTTGGTGTATTCAACAAAGCAACCGAACTTTACAATAAAGCTCAAAATAATACTCCAGAAGTTGAAAATGGTAATGAATTCACATTTTCAGATGAGTTTAAAAGAAGATTATCTCATTTTGCTCCTAGTATTCTTTCAGAATTTTCAGCTGAATCTAAAAAGAAGAAAGCAATTGAACCTTTAGTTAGACCTCAAGCAATAATAAAGGGAGAAGAGTTGAATGTCAGCATAGGTGGAATTCGATTTGTCTTGATTGGTGATGTTCATGAATTACCTGTTTTGGATATGAATGTCAGACCCTTTGAAGTAAGAGCTTTGAACTGGTCTACTGACTTAAGTGCAGAGGCATATATTGAACAATTTGTTAATATTTATAATTATTCAAGCTCAGCTTGGGAGCCGCTTATAGAACCTTGGCCGATTGCTATATACGCATCAAAAAAAGTGTTACCAAAACCGGCTATTCTTGTGGAAGTCATTTCAAGACAGCTTGCGGAAATTACTGTAACATCCCGTTCAGTAGCTTTGTTATCACAAATTTTTAATTTGATTGCTTCCGACCAAAAATTGAAACCAAGAGGTGAAGATAATCCATACATTATCATCAACGAGACAGGTTACGACATTAGAGTGTGGGCAGATCACGATGAAGATAGTAGAAAGATAAAGAAAATTATAAAATCTTACGAGAAGCTCTCTTGGGCATTTGAAGATTGGAGACTGGTACGTGAAAATCTTGATGCAAACAACGTGATTGGTGTATTAGGATTTGAATTATTGGATTCTCCGTACGATGAGATTAGAAACATCTCGGCTACGGCTGAAGGTGAAGATTTGATAGTATTATATCCTGCTGTTAATGGTATCCATAATAGATTATCGTGCGAAATTGTACTTGGAACGGATAATGTCAAATCTATATTTTTGAGATCAACAGTCAAAATCAAAAATGATGCCGATGTTCCAATTATAGTTAAAATGATAAATGATGAAATTTCAGCTGAAGGAAATGATCTTATAATTGACTCAAAGCAGTCACAATCAATTCCAATAGAATATGTGTATTCTAGTGCATTGAAAATCCGTCCATATATCGACACCCCATACAAATGGTCAGATGGCTCACTTTATTGGAAAGATTTATTGAAGGAAGGGGTTTCTTTAAGATGCTCTGCTGCTGTAGTAAATGATAAATCATCGTACTATTTCCAAGCTGAAGCAATTTATGATCATGAAGAGCCACTAGCACACATTTACCCTCATATGAGTTTGGTCATTTCAGCTCCTCTTGAAATAGAAAACTTTCTTCCATTTGATTTCGATTATAGATTATATGATAAAAGATATAAGAAGGATTGGAGTGGTAGTATAAAGAAGGGTGTGAAAAGCTATGTTCATGTCGTGAGTTTGGAGAGTTTATTATTACTTAGTGTGGAACCAAAAGATTGTGGTTATGGAAAATCCGAATTTGCTATCATCAATTCTCCTATGGGAACTGAATTTGTCAAAGAAGATACCATTGGATTGAAGCGATCAGATGGTCAAGAATTAAAGCTTAAAATTTACTACCCTAGGAAAAAGTCTGATAGTACAGGTTTGAAAGTAGTCATTTATTCACCATATGTTATACTTAATCGGACAGGTCAAAATCTAGCTCTTAATGATAAGGGTAACTTAGCTCATTCTAATGGTAAAATATCATCAAAACCTATAATCCCAACGATGTTTTCATTTGACAGAGATTATGATCGTAGAAATAGAGTGAGAATAAAAGCAGGGGATTCTATCTGGACTGTTCCTCTAAGTCTTGATGCTATCGGACAATCATTAGAGGTTGGTGCACAAATTTCTGATAGGCAATTGGAGATGAATCTAGGAATTTCTATCCAAGAGGGAGAAGGAAAATATAATTTATCAAA
This sequence comes from Scheffersomyces broadrunensis, assembly GCA_030563665.1. Taxonomy (NCBI): domain Eukaryota; kingdom Fungi; phylum Ascomycota; class Pichiomycetes; order Serinales; family Debaryomycetaceae; genus Scheffersomyces; species Scheffersomyces broadrunensis. The sequence continues at coordinate 439,225 of JAJMJS010000001.1, read as the reverse complement.
GGTTGTAACTGTTGCCCCAAGATATGTCCTCAGAAATTTATTAGATGAGGCACTTCAAATTGTTGAAACTGGTTCTACAAAGCAAATTCATATAGAGCCTAATGAGTTAATTCCTCTTTATGGTTTGAGAAGGGTAGAGAAGAAAAATATATTGATGAAATTTGCTCATGGTTCAAAAACTTGGTCATCTCCATTTTGTTTAGATGATATTGGTCAAATATTTATTAAAGTTTTCAAAGAGGGTATCGGTCAAATATTGTTGAAAGTTTATGTGTTCGTTGAAAGCTCCACTATATTTATACAAATTGAAAATGCAAATAATAGCTGGCCTTTCTCAATTCGTAATTTCAGTGATTCTGAGTTTTATATTTATCAAAGTGATCCAACAATAGATGACAAGGGTGAAGTAGTTAAGACAGATACTCCTTATAAGCCATTTTATTACAAGGTTCCTCCACGAAGTGTTATGCCATATGCATATGATTATCCAAATGCCATAATAAAAGAATTAATATTAAGATCACACGGTAGGGAAAGAGTAATTAACTTGGCTGAAATAGGAAATTTATCACCTTTTAGACTACCACCAACTGATGATTCTGATCAACGTGTGGTTGATCTTAATGTTGTTGCTGATGGTCCAACTCAATCACTTATTATAACCAACTATGATGCCTCTGTAAGTTTATACAAATTACAGGCTCCAGAAAAATCTGGATCAAATGTGAATTTATCTGAAAATTTTGAAACTATAGAAAGTGATGATAATTACTATACAAAGATTATTACAAAGTTTGAAGGATTTGGCATTTCGCTAATTAATACAAGGTCCCAAGAACTTTCTTATGTTACCTTAAGGGGCTTGGAGTTGAGGTATAATGAATCAGATTTATATCAAAATTTTAGTCTAAAATTGAAATGGATTCAAATTGATAACCAATTATATGGAGGTATCTTCCCAATTGTTTTATATCCAAGTGTCATACCGAAATCAGGCAAAGAGTTGAGTAACCATCCATCCTTGTCAGCTTCAATTTGTAAGGTTAAGGATGAAAGTCACGGTGTCTTGTTTATCAAATATGCAACAATTCTTTTACAAGAAATGGCTATAGAAATAGATGAAGATTTCTTATTTGCTTTATTGGATTTTGCGAAATTTCCAGGTGCCAGTTGGAATAAAGAAAACATTGACAAGTTATGTGACGAAAATTTGGAATTACCAGCACCAAAGCACTTCTCGAGTGCGGATGATATATATTTCGAAGCTTTACACTTGCAACCAACTCGTACTAATCTATCATTTGTCAGAACAGAAAGAGTAAATGCTGAAGATAAAGGTTCATCGCAAAATACCTTGATGTTCTTTTTCAATGTCTTAACTATGGCGGTTGGAAATGTTAATGATGCATCAATTCAATTGAATTCGCTTTTTATTGAGAACCTTCGAGCTCCGTTGCCAATATTAGTTGAATCGATTCAAACGCACTACGGGCAGGAATTCTTTTATCAAGTCCACAAGATCTTAGGATCTGCTGATTTCTTAGGAAACCCAGTCGGTTTGTTTAAAAATCTATCATCAGGTGTGCTTGACGTGTTCTATGAACCATTCCAAGGTATTATGATCACTGATCGCCCTCAGGAGTTAGGAATTGAATTTGCTAAAGGTGGTCTTAGTTTCTTAAAGAAATCGGTTTTTGGATTTTCTGATTCATTCGCTAAATTCACAGGATCTATTGCCAAAGGTTTGACAGTCGTTACAATGGATAAGAAATTCCAAGAACGACGTCGAAATATGAAAAGAAATAAGCCTAAGCATGCATTATACGGAGTGGCTGCTGGTGCTAATTCATTTTTCGAATCAATTTCTTCTGGTGTCACTGGTATTGCTACTGCTCCTATTGAAGGAGCTAGTACTGGTGGTGTTGAAGGATTTTTGAAAGGTTTAGGAAAAGGAGTTATTGGATTACCAACTAAGACTGCCATTGGATTCTTTGACTTGGCATCAAATGTTAGTGAAGGTATTAGAAATACCACTACTGTATTCGATGCGGAAGGTCTAGATAAAGTGAGGTTACCAAGATATATTTCACATGATGGTATAATGCGTCCTTATTCTCAGCGTGAAGCTCAGGGTCAATATTGGTTAAAGTCAGTTGATGGAGCTGTATACTTAAATGAAGTTTACTTGGCCCATTTGCTACTTACTGGTGAGGAAATGGCAGTCATTGTAACTTATAAAATGATCATTCTTTTTGGCGTCAATACGCTTTTATCTAAATGGGTTATAAAATTCGATCAAATTAAGGCAATTTCAAAAGAGCCTACTGGTATTAGTATTGGCTTGAAAAAGAGAGAAGGTCCCTTTATCCCAATTCCTCAGAAGACCAACAGAAATTTTTTGTACGAAAAGATTGTTATTGCGGTTGGAGAATTCAACAAGCACTGTCAAGTTTTTCTTTAGAGATATATTTCAGATTATATATTGCATTATATACACGATTTAGATATTAATATTACTACATGTGAATTTGTAGTCGTTTGATCCAGTTCTCTTTAATAGGTGCGATAAGAATATTGAAGGGTATTCTTCTAGACAAGCTTGGAATTTCAATTTACCTACAGAAATGAACCCATCAAGTGTCTTTATTATAAGTCTTGAATCGTTTGACAAACGGTCCTCTAATTTAAACAGACCAACGCTTTGCAAATCGCCAAAATCTTCGCGAGTGTCCTCCTCCCTTATGTCCGAAAATATAACTCTTTGAAATTCTTCTAATTTTCTTTTATTTTTAGTTATATTAACAAATTTATAAGTAAAAAGAGGGCCCAAGGCATCTTCTAACCTCTTAATCTTCCTGGATCCATATGACTGCCAATTTATCTGGTTTGCAAATCGTGAAATCTTGGGTGCCTTTGAAGGATTATACTTGATTTGAAAGTTTACATTATTTAACATTAGTTCTTGATCTATGGTCTGTACTAACATGTCCCTTCCTACTAATGCCAACTTATCTTGTAAGCTATTATAATTATCACTCGTCAGAATCAATATTTCTCCGGATTGTAGAAGTATTTCACCTTTATCAAAATGTTTTGGATGCAAGGTTTGAACAGTACAGCCAGTGTACTCATCATCGTTCATTAATGCATGTTGTATGGGGGATGCACCAGCATACCTGGGTAATAGTGAAGGATGTACGTTGATTCCTCCATATGAGCAGCTCCTTATAAACGATCCTGGAATCAATAAACCAAAAGATACAGCTATTGCTAGTGAAAAGTTATAATTTGTGGTTAGTTCAATAATATCACTCGCCTTATCAACTCTTAGTAATGGTATGTTGTTCTCTTTACAGTATAATCCAATTGGAGATTCAACAAGGCTCTTTAGTTTCCTACCTGTGGGTTTTAAATGTCGACTTATAACATGAATTGACTCAATTTTGGAAGGCAGTTGAGATTGATATTTCACCAACCCATCCAACGATTTGACACTAAATTTATCACTGCCAAAAAAGGCTATACGTAAAGGCTCACGAAGAACGGCAGCTGATCCTGCAGTTGAATAGGACCTAAATTTGGGCCATATACTTAGATATAAACTTCTGTAACACTCTGATAGTATCATTTCCAATGATGAATTTTGCAACTATGAGTTGAATTTCTAAATTCAAATTTTTTTTCAAACGCGATACTACAAAAATCAAAACAAATAATCATTTTTATTTTTAGTTGAACATCATCAATAAAATGAGTGATCAATATACAGCTTCTAAATCAAATAGCCTCGTCATCGAATTGGCCAAAATCTTGAATGTGGATGAAGTCAATGAATCCACTTTACAGTTGTGTATTAAGTTGTTGGACGAAGGTGTAGATCCAAAATTGTTAGCTACCAGTATTTTAGAAATCAATAAAGAAACAAAAGCAGCCTTTTGATAATACTTATATATATTAAAAAAATAAGAATAGGACCCAAAATAATGATATAATACAATATAAGAAGAAAAGTTAATGGTATTCTATATAAAATATGCAATTTAGGTGAAGCCACCCTTCCTTTTTTTACGTAATTGACTGGAATGTTGACTCCTTTTTAACTGTGAGGAGGCGAGATGTATTTGAGATGATCTCAATGATAATGATGCTTGAGATGAATCATATTGATCTTTTGGGGAGACTTCGGATGGTTGGGATCTCAAGAAAGTGGTTTGAGAAAGTGGTGATGGAACATGTGCTTGTGACTGTGATGCTAATGATCTATTCCTTAAAGACATCTTTGACCGCTTTTTGTTATTAAGCTGCAGCTGAGAAGTAGATAGTCTTATGGATGGTAAAGAAGATTGGACATCAAGAGTTGTCATTTGTGAATCAGAAATCGTCATTTGCGAATCTGAGATTTTTTCACTTTCACTTGTATCGTTCCAATTTTCAAGTAACAGCTTAACTTGGTCAGAGCTTGATTCTAAAAGTTTTCCATATTCATCATTAAATGTTTGAGTCAAGCTTCCATGCTTTGATTTGATTAAGCTGGTTGATAAGGCAACAGCTGCTCTGAGTAAAATATGTTTCGAGTTAATTTCTTTTAATTTAGAATCTTTTAAATATATATTTTTCAACAAATCATATATATCTCTTGTTGTATTTTTAGCTTCAAGGTGTGATCCACCAAACTTGCCAAACAATTCACTTCTTCTAATAAATGAACTATTTATTAGACTACTGGTTTGAATATCTTTCAGTTTGTAAAATTCGGCCAACTGCTCTAACATTGTGTCGAACTCCGTCACATCCTCTGTTGTGTTTGGTAATGTGTTGGAAATATCTAGTAAACTTAAGTAAGAAGATTTTGCTGACTCAAACTTGGATGCCCCTTGACCTAAGGAATAGGCATATTCTTGAATATCTAGCTTTTGGCGTTCTCTATTTGGACTCTCCAAGTAATGAAGTAATTTTAAGGATTCGGCAATTCCATGGAGATGAATATTTGACAAGGCTTTGAAATATTGTGACTGTTTTAAACTTTGTTTGATCTTCATCTCACCTTTTTCTGTTTCTCCATCTTCCTCATTATCTGTAATAATAATGAGGTCTGGTTCAGGTGAAAATACTCGAATAGATAGTCCCAAACTTGAGCTTACCTCAAATAATCCAAACTTATCACATTCTATATACTCGTCTTCTTCATAAACTATATCAAGATCTTCTTCATTTTCGTTGGTATAAAACTTAAGGTTAAGCTTAAAGAACGAAACCTGTTTTAACGAACCTTGATAATCTCCCCTTTTAATATAATATGGATCCTTGATACTATATGGTTTATTGTCTTTCATAGCAAATGTATAGATGTATAATAAAGGATGTACTTCGGAATATATAATACAAGAGTACTCATTCTCATTTGTTCTATTAACGGATAATTTCAAGGACGGATCAGAATCATCTAAAAAATGTTTCCAAGAAATCAACCTTTCGATATTTCCCGACAAGTTCAACCAAATTAATTCTTTCGAAGTCAACAAAAATGCATAATTCTGAGTATCTAATCGTTGGAAGTCTTGAATCCTTGACCATGTGTTGGATGTGACTAATCTAGTGATATGCTTTGAATCAACGTTAAATTGATCTATTGAAGACCTCGATAGTATCAACATTGTATTCAAATTACCAGACCAGCTCACTCTTCTCCAGTTTGATAATTCACCCGTATCATAGACAGTCTGCTGACCAATATTTAATTTTGATACAACCTTTTGATTTAGTATTCTCCAAACTCCAAAATTCCCTTTTATGTCAACAATTCCAAATTGAGTGAAATCATATGGGTTAAAGGAGACGTCAGCAAATTCAAAACCTGAAAGGTTGGTAGCATCTATTTCACCAAGAACTTCTAACTCAACATCAGTCTTAAAAGCTGTAAAATTTGTTTTTTGAGATTTAAGGCAGTTAAGTACGTAGATCTTAAAATTTGTTCTGATGATTAGAAATGATGATATGTACTCATACAATAGTTGAGGAACCTCTATTTGTTTTATTTGCTCCGTAAGAGCAATTTGATAAGGCTTGCTTAAATCTGGTAATAATACTTTGGTTAGCCTTTGACCATCTTGATTTTGTGCATCTATAGATTGGTAATGCAAGTACGAGATATTTAGCACGTTTCCAGATGGGCCACCAGTATAACAAACTGCTGAAACACTTGAGCTGTTGAATCGAGTTCTAATGTCAAATAATTTAAAAATGTTTCTATAATTTGGATCATGAGCTATGGGTGATGTAAAAACATTGGATTCGTGATGTAGCGATGACAAAATATTTTGAGGAACAAATCCTTCAATCTTGGAAGATGACAGAGAAGATTCTGATATATTTTTTTGTATCTCAGGATTGGAATATAGTGGAATTTGTCCATCGACAAGATTTGTGAATGAATGATTGATCTCATGTAAGTCTTTTATATCATCTCTTCTTGCAAATTCAAGCTTGGACTTCAAGTCTTTAATATCAAGGGAAACGACACCATTACCATTCACCCCGTAACTTAGTCGTACCCCAAGTCCCTTCTTAGAGGGCCACATTAAAATATTTAACTTAGTTGTAACAAATTGATGCTAAAGGTAACTATAAAAACAAATCGCAAAAACTTTTTTTTTTAAAGCGGAATTGTTTTAGTTTTAATTTTTCATTCTGGTAGTTGTTATATTCGTCAATCCCTATCTGCAAACAATACAAGATTTACAACTGAATAATGAAGGTATCAGTGCTAGTAATTCTTACTTCATTGTACTTCTTGTTCACAATTGTTCAATCAGAGCAATTTAAGTTTGATATTTATGATTCGCAGGATCAGGTACCTTTATTTGAAGATCAGGAGTTAAGTAATCAATATTCTAAGCTTTCAAATGATTCCTTATTGTGGGGTCCATATCGTTCATCATTATATTTTGGGGTGAGACCTCGTATACCTCGATCTTTATTGTCAGGATTAATGTGGTTCAGTGTGGATGATTTCAAAGCAGTTGGTTCGATTAGACATTCCTATGAACAAAGTGATAATATTCAAAAGGCAAATTGGGTCTCGTATGATCCAAGATTTGGTGGAAGACAAGTTATAGATGATTTGGATTGCCACGTTAAACTCATTATTGATTTTGTTAAAACTGAAGATGGTTTATCATGGGCTGTAAAAGTTAGAGGTATTCCTCACAAAGGTTATGAATCTAATAAATTAGCGTTAGTTTGGTATTCTGGGTTAGAAGGCGAAATCCAGGATCCAAGTCAATTGGACAATAAATTAAGAAATGGATACTTGGAATTGTCAAACAAGAAAAATAAGCATGGTTATAGCCAAAACATTAAACTTTCGGGTATTTCAGAAGAATTAGGGATGTTTGATATTGAAATTAATGATGGTCCTAAAACTAATATTCATCCAAAAGGTCAATTTAAGCATTCAGAGTTGGATCCAAAGAAGACTCATCATTTAAGCTTGACTGTTCCTGATGATAATGTCTGGAGAGCCAAAGAGATCTTCATTACGTTATTGCAAGATTCGCTCAAAGACTTAATGGAAAACGATCCTAGCTTCAAGGAAATCCCTCCTGAGCAGGCATATATAGTAAGAGATATCAACAACTTTGAAGGTAACTTGCATTTAACTCAAAAAATTTACGAAGGTTCTTTTGAATTCGATATCATATTCACTAATGCTATAACTAGAAATACTGAGAAGATTACTGCTGAGAATATTAATTCAAAGATCGAGAGAAATCAACGTTTGTTTGATGAAAAATTTGATAAAAATTTTAAATTGAGCCCTCCATTTGACAAGCTGGAAAAGCATCTTTATTTTGGTAAAGAAGTATTATCAGGTTTATTAGGAGGCTTGACTTATGCTTATGGAGACCATTTAGTTGATAGGGAAACAAAATTTGAAGAAGAATCATTTGAATCTTACGAATTAAAAGGAAAATTGGAAGGTCCTCATGAATTATTTACTTTGGTTCCGTCTAGAGCATTTTTTCCTAGAGGATTTTATTGGGATGAAGGATTTCACTTATTACCTTTAATTAATTATGACTCTGATTTGGTGCTTGAAATAATTAAGTCGTGGTTTAATTTAATTGATGATGATGGTTGGATTGCAAGAGAGCAAATTTTAGGTCCAGATCTGAGATCAAGAGTCCCTGAGCAATTCCAAGTGCAAAGTCCAGAGATTGTAAATCCTCCAACCTTGATGCTTGTTTTTACTTATTTATTAGACAATATTCGTGAGTCATCAAAGATAGATATTAATGAACCTATAAATGTTGATGATACTGAAGTACTTTCGAGTAACAACTTAGGACTGCTAGTCATAAATAACCCTCAATTATTAGTGAATTATACAAAAGAAATTTATCCAAAACTAAAAACCCACTATGAATGGTTCAAAAGAACCCAACAAGGTTTATTCGAAGAATTCTCAGGTAGAGGTTCAACTGGTGAAGTATATAGATGGAGGGGTAGGACTTTGACTCATTGTTTAGCCAGTGGTATTGATGATTATCCTAGAGCGTTACCAGCGGATATTGCCGAATTGAATATAGACTTAATCTCATGGGTTGGAGTCATGACTAAATCTATGAAACTAATTGCAGATTTATTAGGTTATGATTCTGATTATGAGAAATTTGAAAAGATTGAGCATAATATAATTCACAATTTGGATGATATCCATTGGTCAAGCGATGATAAAACATTTTGTGATGTTAGTGTTGATGATGATGATTTGAATATTCATGTTTGTAACAAAGGCTATATATCTTTGTTCCCGTTCTTAACTAAATTAATTCCAGAAACTGATATTGATAAACTTGAACATATAGTAGATCTTTTAAGAGATCCAGAAGAGTTATGGTCTGAATATGGTATAAGATCATTATCAAAGTCTAATGAGTTTTACAAAACAGCTGAGAATTATTGGAGGTCACCAATTTGGATTAATATTAATTATTTAATATTGGATGCGTTAAAGCATTATCACCAAGCGTCTGAAGAGCATTTAACCGCGGCTTTAAAATCAAAAATAAATAATATTTATCATGATTTACGTATTAACTTAGTGAATAACATTGTCAATCAATGGGAAAAGACTGGTTATGTATGGGAGCAGTATGATGATGAAAATGGTAATGCAAAGGGTGCCAAAAACTTTTTAGGATGGACATCAACAGTCTTATTAATGATGACAATGCCTGAAAATTTATAGGAAATTAAAAACGTACAAGAGATATGTATATATATGATAGAATAATAACAAATTAAAAAGAAAATATCTACTTAAAGTTTTATTTAGTAGGATCAGCTTCAAATCTTAAATCCCAACCAATTTCTGGTCCTAATTTTGGTAATACTTCGGCAACACTTTGAACATCTTTATCACCTCTACCACTGACATTTATGACAATGTGCTGATCCTTTGGTAATGTCTTGGCTAATTGAACCCCACCATAAATTGCATGCGAAGATTCCAAAGCAGGAATAATACCTTCTAATTGAGATAAAATTTTAAACCCTTCTAATGCTTGCGCATCAGTAGCAGCAATAAATTCAGCGCGTCCAGTACTCTTCCAGAAAGCTAATTCTGGACCTACACCAGGATAATCCAAACCAGCAGAAACTGAATGAGTGTCATGCACTTGACCATCATCATCTTGTAAAACATAAGTTTTAACCCCATGGAAAACACCTGGAATACCAGCAGTTAAAGTTGCAGAATGTCTATCAGTATCTAAACCGTCACCACCTGCTTCAACACCTAACATTTTAACTTCTAAATCTTTTTCAAATGGAGAGAACATACCAGTTGAATTAGAACCACCACCAACACAAGCCACAACAGCATTTGGTAATTTGCCATTATTCAAAGCTTTAAATTGCTCTTTAGTTTCTTGACCAATAACACTTTGGAAAGTTCTAACTAAGGTTGGATAAGGATGAGGACCAATAGCAGATCCCACAACATAATGAGTAGATTCTAAATTAGAAACCCAAAATCTAAAAGCCTCACTAGTGGCATCTCTTAAAGTTTGAGTACCATTTTTAACTGCAACAACTTTTGCACCTAAAATTCTCATTCTAAATACATTAAGAGCTTGTCTTCTAACATCTTCAGCTCCCATAAAGACGGTACATTCTAACCCAAATTTGGCACAAGCAGTTGCAGTGGCAACCCCATGTTGACCAGCTCCAGTTTCTGCAATAATTTTGCTTTTTCCTAATCTTTTGGCAATTAAAACTTGAGCTAAAGCATTATTAATTTTATGTGAACCGGTATGATTTAAATCTTCTCTCTTTAACCAAATTTGAGCACCACCAGCATATTCAGTTAATCTTTCTGCTTTATGGAATGAAGATGGTCTACCAATATAAGAATATAATGATTTAAATTCATCCCAAAATTTTGGATCAGCAACAGCACTTTCAAATCCTTTTTCTAATTCAGCTAAACAAGTATGTAAAGCTTCAGGGACATATTGACCTCCAAAATCACCGAATCTTGGGTTATATTTATGAGTCTCTTCAATTAATGGTTTAGCTTCTTTAGTTGTATAAATAGATGAAACAACAGTAGCTTCTGGAACTTTATAATCTTCACCTAAGATAGATTTAACATAATCATAAGTAACCTTACCTCTATCACCTGGTTTAGATTCGCCAATTAAAGTAACTATTTTAGAACCAATAACTACACCATCAGCCACTTTACCAACTGCTAAGAAATGCTCTCTTGTTGAAACTCCAAATCCAACTGCTAAAGGAATATCTTTACCAACAACACTTGATACTCTTGCACATAATTCTTCAATACCAAAAGATACAGTCTTAGAAGCACCAGTAGTACCCATTTTTGAAACAACATATATAAAAGAGTCAGCAATTTCACCCAATACTTTTAATCTTTCATTATTGGTGGCAGGAGCAACTAATGGAACATAACTTAATTCAAATTTAACACATAATGATCTAAATTTAATGGCTTCTTCAGGTGGTAAATCAACAATGATAAAACCGTTAACACCAGCTTTAGCACAATCTTCAACGAATTTCAATTCATCATATTTCAAAATTGGATTATAATAACCCATTAATATAATTGGAACAGTAACACCCTCAGCTCTTGCTTGTTTAACTAAATCAATACATTTTGGAACGGTTATACCATTTTCTAAGGCAATGTTATTGGCTAATTGAATAGTTGGACCATCGGCAATTGGATCTGAAAATGGAATACCCAATTCAATGATATCAACACCAGCCAGTTGCATGTTTTTTAAGATTGGTAAAGTATCTTCGATAGTTGGGAAACCAGCAGTAATGAAGTTTACCAATACTTTTCTATTTTGCTTTTTAGCATTTTCAAATGTTTGCTTAATTAATGAAGACATCTCTAATATTTATCTATTAATATTATTAGTATCTATAATATGAATATATAAATCTATTTGGAATTGGAGAAATATCTACTTGTATTTATATTGTAATTTTTCAATTTCTTCAAAGTTAAAAAAAAATAAAATAAAATAAAAAATAATTAATGAGTCAGTTCAGGGTAACCTTTATTATCAATAGATAAATTAATTATTTATTTATACAATATATACTTATCTATTTAATATACATATACTATAGTAGGTTGATAGACAGCATCCTGATTAAACTATTTCTTGTTTAAAATAATCAATGAGTCAATTCAGGGTAACCCATTCTATTATCAAGGTATTAGTAATATAATAATATCTTCTCATCTATGTATACATCTTATAGAACAATAGGTTGATTTATATTAGCTCCTGATTTGGATGAATTATTATTATTATTGTTATTGTTATTATTACTGTTATTTGCTTGCTGTTGTTGTTGTTTACTTACAGAATTCCTCTTATTATTACTGGTATTTGAATTGTTACTGGTAACAGATCCACCACTGGTAATGGTTTTATTATGCAAAGGTGGAGGTAATATTTCAACATCATGACCTAGTTTTATTTGAGCAAGATTGATTATAGGTAATAATTTATTATATTGTAAACAATATTCATTTATGGTTTCTTTTAAGGTATTTAATCTTGACGAAATAATTCTAAAATATTCATGTTCATTAATATCACCCGAACCATTGGATGGGATTTCAATTAATACTTTGAGGAAATTATTAGCATCATTTCGAAGTATATTTAATTCCATCTTTAATCGATTTAATTCTTGAAATATTAATTGTGGATCTATTTTACCGGAAGTTATATCATCTATCTTGATTAAATCGGGTAATTTATTGGGATTATTCTTTGCTGTGGCCATTATGAGAAGAACAGATATGGTATGTATGTATGTGTATATAAGATTGATTGATTGATTGATTGATTGATGTTATGTTATGTTATGTTTGCTAACGGTAAACAATCTTAATTTTTTTTGTGAAGAATTTTTTTGTGAGAGATTGAATTTTTTTTAATTTGGTTCGTAGAGAGAGTATAATATATTTTTGCAATCTATAACTTTTATACATTCTATTTACAATTTCCTACGTTCTCTAATTATAACCATTCTGTTAGAATCTTTATTCTCTTTATCTTCTTTGACTTCGTCTTCTTTGACCTTCCAAGTTAAATTATATTCCTTAATAATATCATTAATATTACATTTACTTTGTATAAATTCTTGTTTCAAAAAATCTTGATATAAATCTCGTTCATAAATAATAAAATATGAATGATTTATTATTTGAACCATACTTTCGATTACTTTATCATAACCATATTTCATAATGGTTATTTTACAACCATCTTTTTCTTCATTAAATAATTTAAACCATTGAATAAAATCTTGATGAATCCAACTTTGTAATACTTGCCATAATTTGATTGAATTATTTGACTTTTTATGATTTAATCCATAACTATAATAAGCTTCTATTGCTTTTGCATTAAGTTTATTGAAATGCAAAAGATGTAAGATTAATAATATTGATATTTCTTCGAATTCATCATCTTTACCATCTAATAAGGTTTTATTTTGTAATAAATAATTAATACTAGGTATATAAGTCTGATAATGACCACTAGTACAACTTAATCGTATTGAGAATAAATAAACTTTGATAATGAATTCTTTAATTTCTCTATCCTTATTGGTAACTGTTTTGGATTGTGAATAATTAATATATAATAATGCTTCTCTTAATTTTCTTAATGAACTTAATATTGAATCAAGACTAACTTCACCCTTATTATCAACTTTTTCTTCTTCTTTTTGTGCTTCTTCATCATCGTTTTCTTCTACTTCTTCTTTTTTATCCTCTTTATTTTCTATTTCACATTGTTCTAATACCTCATTCCTATTGATCAACCTATTAAAACTCTTATGTAATTCATGAGTGTTATTAGCACTACAATATTTGATAAAGGATAACATAATTAAATTAAAAAATCTCTGTCTTTCTCTTTGTGATCTTTGTAACCGATTATCTTCTCCTCTACTTACATATCCATAAGAATTTGTATTGATAGGTGTAGTATTACCAAATCTTTTTGATCTTTGTGAGGCTTTTAATTCATCTTCTTTACTAGTACTAATGGCCAGCGGTTGTTGTTGTTGCTGTTGATGACGATTTCTAAACAGCTTATATTTGTTTTTCAAATAACTATTAGATGTATTTGCAGATATAGCTTGACTTCTAGAACTATTTATAAGGTAATCATCTATAACTTCTGAATTTGTTATTGTAATTGAATTTGTACCAGTTGGTTGAACTATTATTGAATTGGCTGATTTAGGAGTATTAGAATTAGGATGTTTGTATTTCCACTTTGAGGATGATACTGGTGTAGGTGATAGCGGACTCTTATCCATAATTTATAGTATCTTTACTAAATATTTTTATTTATAATATAGTATTTAGAATTTATATGTATTTGTAAACTGGGGTTAAACTTTTACTCACCAAAAATTATTTTATAAAATTTTATTACTTACATTTATTTTAAATAATTTAACCAGTACAAATAATCAATAAAATGACAACTTCTATATGAATATATATATATAGATGAATACGTAACAATAGTATATACAAACATATGGTATTTATTTTGATATGTTTTTTTAAAAAAATATTTAATATCTATTTATTTGATAATAATTGAGCAAATTCAGTAATATCAATTTCACCATCATTATTAATATCTGCTTCTTTAATCATTTGATCAACATCACTATCACTTAATTTTTCACCAATTGTAGTTAATACATGTTTTAATTCAGTAGCACTAATTTTACCATCACCATTTCTATCAAATACTTTAAAGGCTTCTAAAATTTCAGCTTCACTATCAGTATCTTTCATTTTTCTAGCCATCATGGTTAAAAATTCTGGGAAATCTATTGATCCATCACTATTCACGTCAACTTCATTTATCATATCAGTTAATTCACTTTCAGATGGATTTAAACCTAAAGATCTCATTACTGAACCTAATTCTTTGGTAGTGATTTTTCCATCACCATCTTTATCAAATAATGAAAATGCTTCTTTAAATTCAGCAATTTGTTGTTCTGATAATTTTTCTGACTAATAATTATTGAATTGATTTGTTAGTAAATTAAGATTTAAATTTTAATGGGACGTGTCACACAGATGTCATCAAACCCCTTGGATCAAAAAAAAAAATAAATACAATATAAATATATATTATAAATAATTTTTTATGATTAATTCAATAAATCTATAATGATATATTATAGTATACATACCATTGTTACTTATATCAAAAGGATTAATAAAAATAATGATAAAATATTAAATAAAATTTTGTTGTTGTTGTTGATAAATATAAAGAGATCAAAAAAAAAATGATTTTATTTTTAGACTATGAGTCGTGTGAGATGGCAAATTGAATGACTAAATATAGAAATAGATAATTATATATATATATATATATATGGTTAATAATAAAAAAAAATAACTTAATATTTAATACAATTACTATAATTATTGAATAAAATGGAAGAAAGGTATATCATATTACAATGGTTTTATTATTTTTAGAAAAAAAAATTAATAAAAATAATTATATCTAATTTAAATTTACCATTCGGTTAGCTGCGAAAAATGATTTAAAAAAAATATGGTTTTCTTTTGTAAAATAAATTTCATCATAGC
Source organism: Scheffersomyces broadrunensis (assembly GCA_030563665.1). Lineage (NCBI taxonomy): Eukaryota > Fungi > Ascomycota > Pichiomycetes > Serinales > Debaryomycetaceae > Scheffersomyces > Scheffersomyces broadrunensis. The sequence continues at coordinate 424,023 of JAJMJS010000001.1, read as the reverse complement.
GGTTAAACCTAATTGGCTTTAATAATACTAATAATTACAAGAGAATGGCTACCGACGACGACATCATCGATTTCTTTAACAACAACATCAATTATAATAATAATGGTGATCACGGTGATATTTATGGTGATATTCTAATCAATCAAGTCACCGACTATTTCCTCCTCAAAAATATTGGTTATGTTGTAGAAAATTATGATAAACCAAACTTTGAAATCTATAATGAAGAACAATATATAAAGATAATTACATTTTGGGTATTATTAAATGACAATGTGAAATTAAGTTTATGTAATTTTCCAACTCGAACAATTAATCCAAATTTCCAACAAGATTATCAAAAACTTTCATTTATTTTAGTAAATTTTCATATTGGGTGGGGGATTAATAAAAGTGGATTTTTTACATTAAGTGAAAGTTATATTTCAAGTCTTAGTTATTTATTAGATCTCGATGTTTTGTATTATAAAATATTACGTTATTTTTTAAAAAGGACGATTGAACTTCCAACTTATTTTTCAATTATGAGATTATTGTCGAATTTATTACAATTTACAATTGCATTTAATTTACCAATTGCAAGATTTGGAAGCCAGCTGCTTTTAACAATTAATAATGAGCTTGGATTTTCAGTAAATACAACTGGAATATTGCCATCTCCAAAACCTACGGTTGAAATTGATGATACACTTAAGTTATTAAATGAGGTTAAAGTAACATTGTCAGATTTAAAGATGATAGTGACAATTGACACTCAACCTAGATTGGATACGGATATAAATACTAAAAAAAATTTTAAACCTTGTTTTATCCAAAATTATACATTACTTCCAAGAATACTAATATTGATAAAATATAATATTAATATAGATATTGAAGAATTACAATTGAATAAATATAAATATTATGATGGATTTTCATTTGCTTATAACGGTTTCAAAATTCCGGTTATTTTAACTAATCATTCACTATTTAAATCATGTAAAGATTATTGTTCATGTAATTTAGAAAATGATGAATCTACATTAATAACTCCTAGTATATTCAAACAACTTTTGGAAGAAAGTGTTGGACATCTTTTACAATGGTCAAATTCTAAAGTTATTGGGTTTTTAGTATCCTTCGAAGGATTAATAGTTCTTAGCCGGAATGGAAATCAATTTACGATTAATAAAACAATTTGTGATGATGATTTTAAATCAATAATTCATTTTGTTGATTTTGATATTAAATATTATAATTCAAATACTATTATTAATATTTCAGGAATATTTTTGAGATATTTAGTTTATTGGATATCTACTTAAAGTATATCAATATATGTATATGTATTTGATAAATAAGTAGATGATTGATATAGTATAATTTTGTAGAGATAAAAAGTGCTTATTAAATTAATAATTAGTAAATCTATAAAACTATGATAATTAATTATAAATAATAATAACGTAATAATGGGATCAACAGACTATATTTTCAAAAATTGGAAAAATCACTGCAATCGTATTGTCTAAGTTAGTATAATTTCCTAAAATCGTATATAATTGCTTTGACTAACAACCCAACCTCAAAACGAAAATCAATTAACTACCAAGAACTTTGTAAATATACAATTTGTCTATCCAAGAACTGAGACTCAATTAATTACTAAAAAGTTAGTAAATATATCTCTAAAAGTATTTAATACAGAGTTAATGAGTATCACTTTATGAACAGTTGCAAGATCAATTGGAATTGATCACGGCAGTTGTGCCTTATTATTTAAAGAAATAACTTTTAAAATAAAATGGTTATTTTTTTTTGTTTGTATAGCTTTGTAAGAATTTATTGTAAATTTATTCAACGAGCGGTTAATTTTATTTAATATTTAATGTGTAATACTACGTCATAGTAATAGTAAAAGCAAAAAGTAACGATAATTTCTTTTGTGATTGATTAATCTTCTACAAGATAGTTTCATGAATTATATAAAATGTAATATAGATTAAACTTTGGCATTATATAGATTTTTTTTGAATCATTTCCAACAATAATCAAGTAATACCAGCTCTTTTGCAAATTTTTCAGTTCTACTCCAAAAGCGCTTTGATATCTAGCATCCACAACCTAAAGATGTTAGTATAATATTGATCCTATAATTAATAATCATATAGTTGTTTAAGTTATTAATGAAAAGAAACAAAAAGAAATAACAAAAAAAAAGTGGCAACAAAATTCTTTTCTATTGAAAATAATTGATACTTTTAGAGATATATTTCTTTAATTATTTAATGTTTTCAGTATATGATTGTAATGCTTCAAAGTGCTATTGATCTACAATATATATGGCTTGCTCTACTTCATAACTAATGTAATACAATAGTTACTTTTTATTGAAAAAAAGTTTTACAAAGAGATTCTACAATATAGTTAATAATAATAATGATAATGATTTTTAATATAATAGAATGATAATGATTAATATAAATACACATATGCCCTTTCAACATAATATATGAAAAATATGCCTGATTACTAAATTAAGGTTAGTGTGATATAACTAAAAGAGAAATGACAGTCCTTCATTAATCATGTTGGATGCTTTTTTAGTAATCTTTTAACACCAGAGAAAACTTGGAACAAATAGAGAACAATTTCAAAATAAAACTTTGTCAATGATTAGATGGCTAACTTCGTGTATTAAAGAACTACAGTTAGTATATATTTCCTATAATTGGGTAATTTGTTATTTGATGAAAGATACAAAAAGGAAACTCTTTTTTTTTATTTAACATCTGACAAATATATATTTGTCAATCAAGTTTCACTTACGCTTATTTTACTCCAGTTTATTTATAATTTAATAACTACAATCGTCAAGATTTATAAACTTTAAATATCCATATCCCCGTATTTGACACACATATAAATGTATATTATATCAAAAATCAATAATAAATAATACAAAAAAGGCTTTAGATATGAAATATTGATTTTATTATTTATATTGTTATTATTATTATTATTATTATTATTACTTAATATTTTTTTTATTTTCACACAAACCCGATTCATTAATAAAAAATATTTATTTTGCAGTACATAAAAATGTTTTAAAAAAAAATAAATTTAATATTAATTAACTACATTTATTTATCTTGCATAAATATAAATTGGATTGGTTAAATTAAATTTATACTTACGAAACCGAAATTAATTAACAAAAAAAAAATTATTTTAAACTTCTTTATTTATGCATTCAATTTAAGAATTTTTTTTCATAATTTTAATAGGGGTTCTCTTTAATAAAACAATAAATAATCATATTATAGATTTTTCATAATATTATTATATCGTGTATTATTTTTTCTACTACGTCTAGTTTGTTTGTTTGTTTTATGATTCAATGCCAGCTTAAGTGGTAAAAATAGTATTAAACAAAATAATATTGAAATCCAAAAAATGACTCGATAATTAAAAAAAAAAAAAAAGTATTTAGAATATAATATCGGCAAGACATGATAAGACAAGAAACAGACAAACGTAATAATAATAATAATAATAATAATAATAATAATAATAATAATAATAATAATAATAATAATAATAATAATAATAATAATAATAATAACATTTAAACTATTTATAATGCCATAGGGGGAGGGGCACTCCCACCACTACAACCACCAAGTCAAACTCACCCAATCACCCAATAACATAATTTTTTATTTTTTCAACAATAAGAGAGAATGAGAGAGGAGAGAGTATAAAAACGGTTTTAGGCTATACACTTTCAAACCTTATTAAGAATATTTTTTAATGCCATTCCATTATAAGGTCCAAACCGTTTTGGAAAATTTGAAAAAAAATTTTAATTTTATTAATTAATTAATTATATACATATAATGGTTTTGTGTAAGGTGACAAATTGTCTGTATCTAATTAGACTTCCCTTTTAGGATGAGACAAAAAGCTTTTACAGAATACAAAAAAAAAGAAACGACAGAACAAACACAAAATCATAAATTAAAAAAATTTTTCATTTGCCGAAACATATATGATACAAAATAATATATAATATATAATATATAATAATTATTATAATAATATTTCTAATAGTGAGATCAGGAATTAATTTTTTTTTGGTTAGGTCTGGCTTTAACTAAGGTCATACAAAAAAAGTTTCATAATAATTTTGTTTCTTTTGTTTTCTTCTCATTATTATTATGGATATTTTTTCACAACGGTAATTAGCGAGACATCTCTAAAGTACTATAACATTTTTGTCACTAAATAATAATTTCAATAGCCGGTGTTATTGATTCACTTGTTTCGTTTCTTTTCTTTTCTTTATTTTTCGTATTACTAATCTATAATTACATTTAGTTAAACTATTTAATTAATTAACTATCGGCACAGTTTATCGGAATCGGAGAAATACATTAATACATTGTAAAAACTAACTAATAAAACGGTTTTCTTGCTTTATCTATCTTTATTTCTTTTTTTTTTCCTTTTTTTTTGCTTCATATTAACATCATTAATAATAATTTATTTTATACATTTAATGGAAAGGATTTATTACTTTAATATATTTATATATAAAATCTATATGAAAGAGGTCAGATAATCTTTGTTAAAGTTGAGTGATGAAAAATTTTTTTATACAAAAAAGTTTGCAACAATATTTTTTTTCTTAAAGGTGATGCAAAGAAATCGCGAAAGCAAAAAAAAAAAAAATTTTTTTTTCTTAGTAATAAAATTATTGTAGTATAGTAATGATTGACTTTTTTAATTATATTTTATGGAGTAAATTATTTGATTAAATAAGGAGAAACAAAAAAAAAGATCTAGACGTAGAGCTAAGCACTAATACTAGTAGTATTTAAAATGTTGTCAAGTAGTCCATAAGATTAGTAGGTATTAGAATAGAATGGTAAGAAAAGGGGGTTTTTATACAGAAACTAGTTTAGGTATAATAATGATATATCACAAGGCATTTTTTTAAAAATATTTATTAATTTGATTTAATTTAATTTAATTTAATTTAATTTAATTGAGAGCAAAAAAAAATTATAATTAACATTTTTAAATCAAATAGTTCATTGTCAAGTGATGTTTGGCTTACTATTGTTGTAAATTGAATTTCATGTGAAGTATACGTTTGTTACCTTGTCTCTTGTCTCTTTGTGTGTATAAAAAATATAAAGAGAAAATTCATCACGTGCTAATTTCCAGTCCTGCATACATATGAAAATGGTAGTGTGCTGGTGCCAGAAATAAAAGCTTTTTTTAATATAATGTAAATCTTACCATGGGACACGACCCCTCTTCTACTTCTTTTTTTTTTTTAATGTGTTTGATTTAAACACAGATTAGGAAAGTGAACCTGTATAAAAGACAAACATTGGGAGTCATAGACAACAATAATTGACAACAACTACTTTTGATTTATTGTTACTTAATTAAGTTAAAATGATAACTATGAATATATGCGTGACTTGTTAATGATTGTTGATAGTTGATATAATTATGATTGTTGTTACATAAGTAGTATTGTCATGCTATGTGATATGAACTAATGATAACGAGAATACAACCCCCACGTAAGAAAATAATTAATATATATGATTTTATATTTATTAGGGGTGAGCCAATTATTATTATAAAAATAATAAAAATAATAAAAATAATAAAAATATATATTATGGTTCTAGATCTGGTCTGTGTGCAGTACCAAGACATTTATGTCCCAATTAAGACAAATTACATACAGAGAATGTCTGATTATTATTTTTTGTGTCTGTGTGTGTGAGTACATTATTACCAATAAAATAAAATAAAAAATAAAATAAAATAAAAAATAAAATAAAATAAAATATATTTTTTTATATGAATAAATAAAATAAAAAAAAAAGTTTTCACAAAGGGCTTCAAATGTGTTCAAAAAAAAATAATTTATATAAAATTATCAACAATTCCCAATTATTAAAAGTTTTCACCCTTAAAAAATTCTTTTATTCTTCTTCTTCTTCTTCTTCTTTATAGCAGTGTTTATCAAATTTACGTTCCTTTGAAAATTTCATTTTTAGTTATCTAACTATAGTCTTTCCTTACTCATTCTTTTTAAAAAGAACATAATTAAAAATAAAAAATCGTTGTATCAAATCAACTTTCCACTCCTTTAAAAACTTAACTTAACTATATACAAGCACTTTATTAAAATAAAATAAAATACCCTTACACTCATTATGAAAACTTCATTTATTACTTTATTAGCTTTAGCTTCCACTGCCTTAGCTGCTCCTTTACAAGGTCATAAACATCACCAACATATGGATAAAAGAGCCATTGTTACTAAAATTGTTTATGTTGATATTTATGGTAACCCAATTAATGGTCCAACTACAACTGCAGCTGTTCAAACCACTGCTATTGTCAACCCATCTCCAGCTCAAGCTTTAACCACTTCAAGTGGTACTGATGCTGCTCCAGTTTCAGTTGCAACCTCAAGTCCATCTTCAGGTGCTTCTTCTGGTTCAACTGGTGGTATTAATGGTGATTTAAGTGCCTTTTCTGATCCTTCATCCTTCCAAGATGGTGTTTACTCTTGTGACTCAGTCCCAACTGGTCAAGGTGTTATTGCCGTTGATTGGATTGCTGGATTAAATGGTGGTTGGACTACTATTATGAATGAAAATGGTAATACTGCTTCAACTTGTCAAGATGGATTTTATTGTTCTTATGCTTGTCAAGCTGGTATGTCAAAAACTCAATGGCCATCAGCTCAACCTGCTAATGGTATTTCAGTTGGTGGTTTATTATGTAAAAATGGTTTATTATATAGATCAAATACTCAATCATCAAGTTTATGTGAATGGGGTGCTAATACTGCTGAATTTGTTAGTGAAATTGGTAAAGATGTTGCTATTTGTAGAACTGATTATCCTGGTTCTGAAAATATGAATATTCCAACTTTATTAACTGCTGGTGGTCAAGCTCCAGTTTCCGTTGTTGATTCTGATACTTATTATACTTGGAAAGGAGGTAAAACTTCAACTCAATATTATGTTAATAATGCTGGTGTTTCTGTTGAAAATGGTTGTATCTGGGGTACTGATGGATCAGGGGTTGGTAATTGGGCTCCTGTTGTTTTAGGTGCTGGTACTACTGGTGGTAATACTTATTTATCATTAATTCCAAATCCAAACAATCAAACTCCTCCAAACTATAACATTAAAATTGTTGGTACTAGTGGTTCAAATGTTGTTGGTTCATGTTCTTATGAAAATGGTCAATATACTGGTAGTGGATCTGATGGTTGTACTGTAACTGTCACTTCTGGTTCTGCTCAATTTGTCTTTTTTTAAATTAAAAAGACATTAAATTTGAAACTACAAAAAAAAAAAAAAAAAATAATACAAAAATTATACCTTTTTTATACTTTCTACTTTACTTTGTTCTATTTTATTTTTATTTTTATTGATTTTAAAAATGAAATAAATCTATCTCTTTGAATTTTGTTTTTTATTAATTTTTGTGAAGATAAAATAAAATTCTATTTTATTATTAACGAGAAATACCAAAAATTTTGATGAAGCTGTTGATTTTTTTATTTTGTTTTTTTTTTTATATAATTATTATTTTTAATTTATAACAATGAAGAGAAAGTTGTATTACTATCTATCTATTTGGGGGTGATTTATATCTTTTCCTTTCTTGTTTTATCTTGTGAATCTTTTTTGGTTTTTTTCGTTTATTGATAAATTCTTTTACTTGTTTTTTACCCCATTCATTATTCGAAGACGGTAATGATTTATAAGTAAAGAATTTATTTTTGTTTAGATTTTTTATATAGTTTTTAGAAATATATTTTTATCTGTTTTTGGTTTTAAAAAATTTATTATTATTATTATTATTATTATTATTATTATTATTATTATTATTAATTTCGTACATTCATTAATCCTTATTTACAATACATATATCATTACTCTCTATAGCAACCAACCTTTTATCCAAATGCAATTGAATTACAATAACTTATAATTAATTCATTATTAGTTTTAAATAAATCAAATAAATCTCCAATATTTTCATCGGGATTTGGTTGAAATGAATTTTGAATATATAAATGAATTGAATTAATCTTTAATTTTTTAGTTAAGAATTTAATTAATGTTGAAATTGATTGATTTTTATTAATTGTAAATATTTTAGGATTTATAATAGTGGTTGATCCAATTGCTTGAAATCTTACCGTTATCTTATTATTAATACTAGAAGTCGATATTACTTTTTTATCAGATTCAATTAATAATTTGGATTTATTGATTTTTGATTCTTCATTCTCTTTACTTATTTCTTTAATGGTTATACCTAATTGTTGTTGTTGATTCTTAGGTAATCTATCTAATATAATTGAGGTTGATAATGGGATTAATCCCGGGATTGGTATATCATCATTAATCGTAAGCTTAGTGAGTGATGAATTGGATGATGACAATGAACTACTTGATGAATCATCATCTGGTTCGGATTGAATAATTGAAGACATATTCCATTGCTAAATATACCTTAAAATAAATAAATAAATAAATAAAGAAATTGATTGATATATATTTTAAATATTTTGATTATTTGTGTACGGGGCACTACTTAAACAAATTTCACGGAAGTCTGTGTGTCACCGCTTTTTTTTTTGTATACTACTACTTCTTTTTCTTCTTTTTCTTCTTCTTGTTTTTAAACAAAGCAATTGAAAAGAAGATATTATATAAGAATCATCTATCAATCATCATGTCAGATTCCGAAGCAAGCGAATCAACCATTGAACCATTTCAATTCGATAAAATCGTAGAAAGTTTACAATCTGGTGCTAAAGAAGCAGTTGAACTGGGAGATTTCTTATCGTATAGTACATTATTAGATATTTATCTTAATGATCCATTTAAATATAGTTATGAAGAAAGAGAAGAATTATTAAATCATTTGCTAACTATATTATCTGATAATAAAGAATTGACTTTTGAAATTGGTTGGGATTTACCTGGTTTATTAATTCTTTATATTGAATCAGATTTTGAATTTGGATCACCCATTAGAACTGCTCCAGGTGTTTATAAACTTTTAAAAATATTTGAAGTATTGGCAATTAATGGTAATCCAAAAGAATTGTTTTTAAAATGCTGTGAATTATTAACAACTATGAAAGTTAGCGATATCACAATAACTGATGATATTGAAATTTTAGAATCATTTTTTGATATTAAATTATATTGTTTATTTGAATTAATTGATAGTTGTCTTAAAAGAATTAAAACTTATTATCCTTCAAGATTTTTATCAATGACTACTGCATCATTTATAAATATGGTTTATAATAATTCAATTAATTCTGCAGCAAATAATGATTTCATTATGAAAAGGGCATATTTATTTGCAAGAAATTATAGTAGTCCACCATTACCTGATAATATTGATTCAACATTAACTAATGAAGAATTAACTAAAATAAAATCAGATGAAGAATATTTACAAAGAAAATTATTAACTGGATTTATAACAACTTTAATTTATTTTTTATCAATTAATCATCAAAATGGTTATTCAGTTGATCATTTTTCATTTTTACAAGAACCAAATAGAACTCAATTAAAAAAATATTTTGAATATAAAGTTAATATAACAGTTTTAGATAGAATTGTTGAATTATCATTATCTTATGATATTGATTTATCCAAGAATTTTCAAAATTATTTAGTTGATTCACATAATTTATTTAAAGATTTTGATTTTTCTTCTGCATCTAATAAAAAAAATGATGATGAATTAAGTGGTGAAATATTTGAAAAAATTGTTATTGATTATCAAAAAAATTTAGTTACAAGTCTTATAGATAGTGATGCAAATATTATTAAAGATTCAATCTTAGGTACATTTCTAATTTATACTCATCAAATTGCAGTACCAAGAACTTTTGATAAAGTTTCAATTGAATTTAATGATGCATTGGTGTTAACTTTAAGATCAATTATACCAGGAATGGTTCAAAAATCATTTATTGCTTTTGGATTACAAGATGCTGCATTATTTTGGAGTTGGTATTCATTATATAATAATAAAAATATTGAAGTACAAATTGCTTCAATTCCAAAACTTCTATTAACAATTTATTATCAATGTTTATTATTTATTATTATAGCAACAAATAAGTTTCCTAATTTTAGATATGTGGCTCTAACTTTATTAACTAAAGTATTGGCTTTATCACCAGATTCAATTTCTTATTCATTCTTAAAGGATAGTTTAATTAATTGTCCTTATGAAAGAGATAAATCAACTTTAATTGGAGTTTTAAAGGAATTATTAACCAAGGAAAAGCAACAAATTTCAAATGATGTTGATTCTTTAGGAGATAAATTATCAAAAACTTCTATTAAAGAAGAAAATGAAGATGCTGAGACTGAGACTGAGACTGAAACTGAAACTAAAGCAACTGAAACTGAAACTAAAGCAACTGAAACTGAAACTGAAACTGAAACTGAAACTGATATTGAATCAAAATCGCAAGTAGCTCCACCACCAGCATTACCTCATCGTGAAATTCCAAAAGTAACAAGTTCAAAATATATTACATTAGATGATGATAAATTTAATGATTTAATTGAATTAATTAATAAATCAATTGATGAATCATTCATTGAAGATGATGATGTTACTAATAATAGTACTAAATTAAGTATTAATCCAAGTAAATTATCAACTTTATCAGCATACCTTAATTTATTAGTTGTTATTAAAAATGATCCAATTGTTTTAAAGAATAAAGTTGAATTAAATAAAATTATTCAAATTGTTGAAAAAGATTTAAAATTAATTAAAGATAAACATAAAGAATCTGAAAATAATATATTTGAATTAAATGCAGTTGGTATTTTAGAAATTACATTAGATAGAATTAAAAATTGAATATAAATAAATATAAATATATATATATAGTATAGTATAGTATAGTTTTAAGTAAACGAATGAATACGTAAATAAATAAATATTATTTCTTACCCTTTGATGAGCCTTTCTTTGCATTATTACCAGTTAAATTTCTATCATCAACTAATGGACCCCAATAAACAAAAAATCCTTCTTTTGTTGAAGCAATTGATTCTTCCATTTGTAATTCATCATCATCAATAAATGGATCTTCAAAATCATATTTCCCTACTTTTCTAGCCATTCTTGCTTCATGACGTTTGATCTTTTGTTCTTCAGTTAATTCTTCCTCTTCTTTTTTCTTCTTGGCAGCTAATTCCTTTTGCAATTCTCGCTCTTTTTCCTTTTCTTCTTCATCATCATCTTCATCCTCTTCTTCTCCTTCTTCATCATCATCAACTAATATTTCATCCATATTTTCAATAACTGATTTTGCATTAGGATGAATAATTTTAAATCCATATTTTTCTTCAGCTAATGCCAATACATTAATTACAACTTCAGCTTGACCTGGCTTGGGATTTTTTGGATCAATCAACGGAATATTTAATGCTATGATTGGAAGTTCGGGTTTTTCCTTTTCCTTCTCTTTTTCCTTTTCAATAATTGGCTGTTCTTCTTTCTTCTTTATTTCAGGCACTACTGCTGGTATTGTACCTTCTTCATTCTTTTCTTCTTTTTTCTCTCCAACTGTTATAATTTCAGGAGTGGGTAAATTGATATTTGTAGATTTATTTGTATTTTCAGTAGTCATACCTGAATGAATAACTAATTTCGGCGGTACTTTATCTTTAATTATCGTTGATGGATCAGGCGTCTTCTTTCTCGAATTCTTATTGGCTATAACTTTGCCATCGGCCATTACTATCGATTGATCACCTGGTTTCCGTCTTTTGTTTGTTTCATTATCTTCTTGTGGCTTTCTCCTTGGTGGAGCTCGTTTACGTTTTGGAGCAGTTGTTGTAATTATTGGAATTGGTAATGGAGTTGGAGTTTTATTATTTTCAAGCATGATTATTTCAGGCTCATCATCAATGTTTATGATTGAATTAATTGAAGTTTTACTCTTTGAAACTGGACTTTGATTGGATATAGCTGTTGTTGTAGTTGGAGTTGGTTGAGGTGAAGCAGCCAATTGGAAACTCGTTTGAAATTTCTTAATTTGATCACTGACAATAATTGAATTCTTTCCCGTTATTATTTGAGGTTGAGGACTGGGTGATAGAGTTATAGGTTTTGGAACTAATACTGGCAATGAAGGTGAAGGTCGTATAGGTACTGGTCTTTTCGACCTTGTATTTGAATTGGATCTTGATCTTCCATTACTTGTCTTTGTTGCAGTAGCAGACTGCGGTACATCATCATCATCAATTACGATTGGTTCTGAAGTTGGTTGAGGAAATATTGATGTTTGAAAATGTGATACTAAATTTCTTAAGGGAACTGCACCACCATTTGATCTTTCGGTGATTGAATTTGATCTTGATCTTACTAATATGCTTGTATTATCAGCATTATCTGGTGTTGTATCAAGTAATGAAGATATGGGTACGTTTCTTTTACCTTGTGACATGTATTGAATTGTATATTGATTAAATTTGTCTTCAAGTGTTATTAAATGTTTTCAGTTTTCATTTTTTTGAATTTTTAGTTTTTTTTGGTTTTCGTTGTTTTTTTGTAGGTCGCAATTTATCTACAAAAAAATTATCTTTCATTTCAATTTCATTAACTACATAAATTTAAGCTCTATCTAATTGATTAACATTGGAATGGAATCCAAGCTTACTTAAGGTAAGACTTGTATCACTACCATACCCTTCTAAAGAATTCATCATTAAATCGCCATTCCAATAGTCTGCATAAATTTTACACATTGGTAAACCTAACCCTAACTTATACTCAAAGGGTCTTGTAATCAAATCATGTAACGTTGATTTTTTCTTTTTAGTTGAATTCTCAGTATCAAGTAGTGAGGTTTGGTTCAATACTTGTGCTGATGCTGGAGAAGTGTTTACAATTGATGAACCTGCTGGTGTGACCTTTAAATTTGAGTACAATTGTAGACCAGGGATTCTATGGAAATTGGATAATGATTTTCTAGCTAATTCTGGATTTTTACCAAATGACCATACTTCTTTTAATTTATCGTGACTTATACCACCACCTCTATCCGATATTCTAAATATTATCTCACGTTTCATATTTATTATTGTTACAGTTATTGAAGGTAATTTTTTAGTTGTTTTTGTTCCATGAGTTTTAATGGTAGCTTCAAATGAATTTCTTAAAATTTCACCTATTAAATAATGCAAATGTGGTACCATAAATGGAAAATTTGTTGATAAATCTCCTTCAATTTCTAAATCTGGCATTTTATTTATATCAGGATAAATATCAATCATTGACTTTTTAACAACATTCATTACAATTTTAAAATGTTCTGCTGCATTACAATTTTGAAATATTTCACCAATATAATGAGGAGGTTTGGTATCATAAGGATTTATCTTATAATTTTCGCTTAATGATAAATGCTCTTCAACAATAACTCTTCTACTTATTCTTGATCTAATCATTGAACTCATGAATTGATCCAATTCATTTTGAGGTAAATTTCTTAAAATTGAAACTTCTAATGCACCCATCATTAAATGAGGTAAATTAAAAACATGATCATCTAACATTGTTGATAAAGTTTCACAAAATGTCTCATTATCATTTAATGATAAAATTGGAGGAATTTTTCTAAATGCATTAAATGAATGATAATAACTTTCATAAATTTGAGCTAAATGAAAATTATTTACAACTCCAAATGGCAAAGTTTGTAAATCTCTAATTCTCATAGCTAATCTGATAGGTAATTCAATTCTAACAAAATTTGCACTATTAATAATTTTTTGTTTTGTTAATTTATTACCATACCCAGCTAATTGTCTTAATGAAACTGGATGAGGATCCTTTTTTACATATTCCATTAGGATCTCATTTTGATAAAAATGTTGAGGATTCAATATACTTGAATAAGATGGAAATGGTCCTAAATTTTTTAAATGTTTTGCAATTTCTTGTTTACTACTATTTGATAAAAAATCCTGATAAATATATGAATGAGACGTTATTGGAGAATATTTTGATGTAGTAGATGAGCACCTAATTGATAATTTAACCCTTGATCTTAGCATTCTGCAATACTATATACTTACAATCATATGAATATAACTGAATAGTCAATAATGTTTGGCAACTAACCTTTTTGAAAGTAATCAGCTAATTATACGCTATGAGATCCAGATCCTTTTTGGTGATATTTTAATTTATTTATCAGGTGACGACATTTTTGGATTCTTTTTTTTTTTGTTTCATTTTTAATGCTTGTTGGCGACATTATTTCTAATGTCGCAGATCATAATATTTTTGCAACAACCAGCCATTTGTTTATATTAAATCAAACTTACATCTCTAAATTTTTATCTGATTTGAAAACTTTTCATTGACAATACCATCTTCTTTATATATACATACTGGATGAATTAAACATGAAAGGTACAACTAGCGGATATTATACTTCGCAATATCTTCAAGAACAAAAACACCGAAAATCTTCACCCCTTTCAGGATACTCAACACCTCGTCAAAGTTATAATAATAATAATAATAATAATAATAATAATGATATAATAGACGAAAATTCCATCGATGCTCAGTCTGAAACTTCTACGTCCAGAAGTATAGTTAATCCAGTCAGTAGAGATCCATCCTCATTTTCGAGAATTAACCCTGATAAAAAACCAGTCAAAGTCGTTGCATTTAAACCATCATCTTCATCAATTCCTGAAAGTCCTTCAACGCCAAAATCAAAATTATTCAAGAATTTCTTTTTTAGTCCAAGTGAAAAGTCAACCACTGCATCAGATGAAATAATTGTTGAAGAAGATTTAGGATCAGAATATGACCCTGATTATTTACAACAAGAGATAACTCCTGCTCAATTAAATTACCTTGGAAATAAAAATAAAAATAATGATATTAATAATCAAGGTTCATTTTCAGCCCCTGTCGTATTTTCTTCTGAAAATGATAACACCAATAATAACAAAAAGGTTGGATTTGATGGATATTATATAAATCAAAAGAAGCAATTTGACGAGGCAGAATATAAACCAAAATTATATACTCATCAAACATTTCGTGAAATATTTGATAATAAAGAAGAAAGTACCGATAAATATAATCCAATGGAATTTGTTTTTGATCAAAAACCAAAAAGAAATAATATAGTGAGGAATGTTCAAGTTATATTTGGTAAAGATGATTATGATAATTATAATTATTATGATCATAAAACAAGACATCAAAGGAAAAATCCAATGAAAGACGTATTTGTTAAAGAATTAAGTGATGATGATGACGAAGATGATATTGGAGGTGTAGAAAACTTAAATGATCCTGGCGATCCATTTGATGATTCTGAACCAATAAAAAAGAAAAAATTTAAAAAAGTTTTAAAGAAAACATTTAAACGTGCCAAGAAGGAATTGGGTAAAGATTTTATTAATAATGCTGAAAAGCAACGGCAAGAAAAAGAAATCAGAAAAGAAGATCAAAGATTACGAAAAGAACAAGAAGATAAAGATAAGCAATTACAAGCTGAACTGAATGAAGCTTTACTAGCATCTCGTCAAATTGGTCAAAATCCAAATTTTCATCCATTGTGGAATTATTTTCTTTCTTGGGTCGTTTATGAATCATCTCAATCCATTGCTAATGATAATGATAATAATAAGATTGAGCCAGTGCTTGATGAACCTGAATCTATTTCTCAACCAATCTCTTCTCAAAAGAATAAACTTGCACTTAGATCAAAAATAGTGCCCAAGAATTTTAAAAAGATAACATCAAAATGGAATAAGCCAGCTGCTGAACTATTTAATGATAACTATATTCAACCACCATCAAGAAGAGGAAGGAATAATAATAATAATCGCAGTCTAATATCATCATCAATTCATAATGATTATCAAACAATGGATGATGAATCATCCAAAGAATTTATTATTGAATATGAAGGTGATGATGATGAAAGTGATATAACTCAAGAATTATATTTTAATCCAATTAGCAAACAATTAGAACCGAACCCTCCAACTTCATATTCATCATTAGATCCTGCTATAAAATCGCAATCAACTTTGAAGCAATTAAATTCAATTTCCAATTTAAATTCTCCTCTGGCCATAATTTCAAATATAAATAAATTAATTAAACATATTAAAATTATGAAAATTATTTTTGCTCCAATTGATATAATTGCTGAACATTTTCCAAATTTACAAACAATAGTTATATTAATTGAATTAGTGATATTTATGTGGATACTTTATGAATTAAGTTTATTGATTGATGCATTATGTATGATGATTAAAGCAGTTTGTGCACCAATGATAGCCATGGGGAGATTTATGAATCGAATTATGTGATGACTAAAAGCGAAAAGAAAAGTATATATAATACAATTTATTTATTTATTTATTTATTTATTTATTTTATTTCATTTAAACTTATTTATTTAGACAGTGTACATATAAAAGTAATATATAATACATAAGAAAAGTTTGAACAAAGTTTCAAAAACTAGAAAATCAGTTATAAAAGAAAAGAAATAGTAATAATAATAATAATAATAATAATAATAATTAGTAATAATAATTAATAGTAATAATAGTAATAATAATAAGTATCAAGAAATGTAAAATAATGATAATAATAATAATAATAAGAACAATAATAATAAATCAAAAAAACATAAGAAAAATAAAACAAAAATTGGTAACAACTTAAAATAAAAATAAAAAAAAACTAATAAAAACACAGGTTTACATCTAATAATGATTCTTTTTTACTTCTTTTTGAAAATAGCAATTAAAAAAAAGGATATCTTATCTCAAACAATAAAACTACTAATAATAATAGCATTAAGAATCTACTTCTTTTGAACTTTGTTTTTCACACTACCATTAACTCTAATACCTTTAATAGTTATACCGGTTTGCTCAACAGGGAATTTTCTTGGTCTACCTCTTCTATCTTTCTTTTCAATTAATTGTTGAACCGAAGGATCTTCTAAATTTCTTAAATAAGCCGGTTGTTCAAATAATCTGGCTAAATCAGGAGCCAATTCCTTTGGAAGTTTTGCTGGTTTACCATTAGAAATTGCATGAGCCGGAGCCGGCGCTGTGGTGGTAGTAGCAGATGGATTAATGGTTTGTTGAGGTGTGATGTTATAATGATGATCTGATGAAACTTGTTGTTGTTGTTGAGACAATTCAGCAGAAGCTAAAGCGGCAGCATTTTCTTTAATAACTTTATTTAGTTGTTTAAAGTTTGGATGGTTTGAATCAATATATTGACCAGAACTCGAATCAAGAATTAATTTCTTAGGACGACCTCTTCTTTTCTTTTCACCCGATTGAGTTTGAATTTGAAGAGCATGAGCTTGAGCCTGGGCTTGTGCTTGAGCCTGAGCTCTGGCTTGAGCTTCTAATTCAAGTCTTATCTGTTCTTGTCTTCTTCTTTCTTCTTCTTCTTGTTGTTGTTGAAGTAATTGTTTTTTAGTCATTCTTTTTTGCTTTGGTTTTTTATCCTTTTGAGCAGTAACCTGTTGAGGTTGAATATGTTGTGGTTGTTGATGTTGTTGATGTTGTTGTTGTTGCTGTGGTTGTTGCAATTGTTGTTGTAAATGTTGTTGTTGCTGCTGAGGTTGGAATTGTTGTTGTTGAAGAAATTGTTGTTGAAATACCAGTTGTTGATCAAATTGTTGTTTTTGCTTTGGAGATTGCAATTGTTGTTGATAAATCTGTTGATGTTGATTTTGAGGAGACACTTGTTGATATTGACTTGGTGTCAAGTATTGTTGTTGTTGTTGAGCCTGTGCTTGTGCTTGTGCTTGTTGTTGCTGTTGTACTTGTTGTTGTTGAAGAATTGATGGTACACCACTATGGTGAGCTAAAGATAAAGGAGGAGCAGCCCCAGATGATAAACCACGATGATTAACTGTTCCAAGAGGAGGTACAGGACTTTGAGTACTACGACTTGGGAAATATGTACCACCAGTAGTTGATTGATATTGTGGATGAATACCTTTTGTACTATTAATTGAGTTTGGTACTACATTATTTTGTAATTGTTGTTGTTGAGGATTTGTGGTACCATTCCCATTGGTGCCACTGTTGTTGCTGTTAACAGAATTGTTTGAATAACTGGAATAATTATACATCTTTGATTAGCTTCTATTCAATGGTAGTTTTGTCTATATTATTTATTTATATTTTTTTTTTGAAATCAAAACAAAAAAAAAATAAAATAAAATAAAATAAAAAAAATTAAAAATTAAATTAAAATAAAATAAAATAAAAAAAATTAAAAAATTTAAAAAAAAATTAAAAAAAAAAAATTTTTGAATTTTTTTTTTTTTTGAATGATTTGTTAAAAATAAAAAAAAGAGTTTTTTTTTCCCTCTTTTTAAAAAAAAGCAACTAGTTGATTGGCTGGAAAATATATACTCTGAGATTGGGATATGGCTTAACGGTTGATTGGATGTTGAACTTCCTACTCAATGATATAACCTAAAGTAATATAAATATATTTCTAATATTTCTAATAATTAATAATTTAATAATAATTATAAAAAAAAAGAATTTAAAATTAAAAAAAAAAAATTGTTTCCTTCTTTTTTATTTTAAATTAAAAATTTTTATTATTTTTAATTTTTTTAATTTTTTCTTTTTTTTTTTTATTTATTTTATTTTTTTTTGGGTGAGCTTTTCTAAAAATGAAAACAATTACTTAATGGAATTTATAGCGAATTTGGACCAATCAATCAAATAAAACAGGACGAAGGAACGCAGCGGTTGTGGTGTCAGGAAGATTTTACTGATGGATTACTACTCTGAAACAATCTAATTCGATACAACACACTAGTTATAAAGTACAAGCTTTTGTTTGCAACACAGATGGATGGAGGTTTTATTTTTTTTTTTTTTTATTTTGAATTTTTTTTTTTTGAATTTTGAATTTTTTGAATTGTTCGAATTTGAATTTTTTTTTTTTTTTTTTTTTTTTTAAAAAAATTTTTTTTTTTTTTGATTTTTTTTTTGTTTTAGTTTTTTTTTTGTTTTAGTTTTTTTTTTATTTTTTTTATTTTATGGTTTTTCCAGTATATAGATCATCTCATCTTGGTCACGTGTGTGATGCTATAACAAATATATAGATATAAACTGATTAAGTCAATTGATTAAGTTTCAATTAATTCAAGAAAAAAAGACTATCTATTTTTAATTTTATACACAGTTAAATAAACTAACATTATTATATATATATATATATATATATGTATATACTAATTTGGAATTTAATTATGAATTATTAATTTATTAGTTGGGATTTGTGACACTAAAGAATCTTCAAAAGATTTAACAAATTGCTTTGAATCACTTAATTTTTCATCGAATTTGATTTTAAATTCAACATTAACTGTAGTTGTAGCATGATTTGAAGGTTTAACTGGACTTGATGAAATACCTAATATTTCATCAAAATCAGATGATGATATTGATGATATTGAAGAACTTGTAAAAAATTCATAATTAATACCATATACTTCGAACCGATTTTTTGTAACTGATGGACTAATTAATTCATCAAATAAATCTTCCGATTCAAATGGTGAAGCAATTGGAGAATGAGCAAACTGAGGGAATTTTTTAGAATATGTTTGTCTAATGGCATTATCAATTGATTTTTCAAATGCAAATTTAAATTTATCCTTAGAAATTTCTTCTCCAAGATTTGATGTCAACTCAACTGTTAAAACATTAGTTGGTTTGGGTTTTTCAATAGGGGTGACAGTTGTACCTGAAGTTGAAGTTGTAGTTGCTGGAGTTGAGGCCGGAGCTGGAGCTGGAGCTGGACTAGCTTTAACAATCTTGGATAAATCTAAATGCTCTTTTGATCTAATAAATTCAGTAATCTTTATAATTGATTCATTGTCAATTAATCCTAATCCAGCCAAAACATCACCCTTTAATAATCTACCCTTTGGACCCGAACTTGGGAATTTTGAATATGCTTCTTCAACAGATATATTATGTCCGTGTAATAATAATTCAACGGCAGGTGATAATTTCAATGATTTATTGGCAGCAGTAAATACTCCCGAAGAACTAGGTTTCTTTGATTCAGTTGGTTTTGGTGTAGAAACTACTACAGGTTCATCTTTTGGTTTTGTTGCTTCGGAAGTTGGTGTAGCAACAACAGCTTCTTGATGAGGTTTTTCTAAACTAGTTAAATCATCTTCAGGTTCAGCAATAATAGCAATTGGTTTACCAACTGTAACATTCTTAGCACCATCAATTTCTAATATTTCCCATAATTTACCATCATCGACGGCTTCAACATCAATAGTAGCTTTATCAGTTTCAACTTCTAATAAAACATCACCTGAACTAAATGATTCACCTGGTTTAACTTTCCATGCAACAATACCTCCTTCACTCATGGTAGGTGACATAGCAGGCATTTTAAAGAATGTTGCATTATTTAAACATATTGAATTATGAAATTGAGATTTATGATATAATAAAGATTTTGACTTTTGAATTGATGTTCTTTTAATAGTTGTCAACGCTCTAATCATTGTAAGTACGGTATTTTAAAGTTTATATGAATATATGAATATATAGATTGGAGGTAAATTTGTGATCTTTTTATTTAATATGCAATGAAGAAACAAAAAAAAAAAACGATTTATGTAAAAAGAATGAAATCTATGGAACAATGAATGACTTTAAATTAGTTAAAAAGTTTTAAATATAATCAAAATTCACTTCAATTGCTCTTATTTAAAACCTTTTTCATTATATAACTATAAATTTTTTTCCTTTTTTTCTAATTAATTGTTAATGGTGATATTTTTATTATAAGGGAATATTCCGGATAATAATCACCGAATTAAAAAGACATATTACAACGGGAATGTCGGACCCGTAGCCAAATGTCGTCTGTAGCACATGATTCAAGTCACATTGTTTGTTGTTTTAATTTTTACCATCAGAAAAATAAAAAGAATCGCGCTCAGCAGGAAAAGGAAAAGAAAAAAAAGTATTTAAAATCCAAAAAAAAAAAATCTCCGGGACGTGTAAGGGATAAATAATAGAATAAATAACCAATAAAGATAAAATAATTATTATTATTATTATAAGTTATTTAATATTTAATATATTAAATATTTAATATAATATAAATTCAACTTGAGTATAGATATATCTATATAGATATATACATATTTACTACTATATATAATATTATTCCATATTATTCTAAGTATATTGGTTCCTGCATGTAGGGTAGAAGGAGAAATTAAAGACAACAACGAAGCAATATTACAAGAAAAGAATTTTAAGAAAGTAATAATCATCTTACTTTCAACTTTTTAATCATACTTTTATTTCATCAACTACTTGATTATCATATTTATTATTCATCAAAGTATCATTCGATCTATCACTTAGATCTTTAAATACCCTTTTTGTTTGTTTTATTTTATCTTAACATTAACTTATTTGAACCAGCAAGTTTATAAAAAAAATTGCAACACTCTAGTGGTTATCACATATTCTTATTATTATTATTATTATTAGTTTATTTTATTAATAGTATTATCATTATCATCATATAGATATAATCCATACAAACTTCATTTCAATCACTTTTCCAATTCATCATATATAAATATCTTTTATACTGCATTTCATTCTTTTGCATAATTTCAATTTCAATTTCAATTTCAATTTCAATTTCATTTCATTATAGCATTATTATTTTACATTAAATTAAACCAAAGCTTATTATTATCATGTCAAGTCGAAATAATTTAAATTCAATATTCAATACCATACGAGTTAAACCAATGATAAGAATACTAAAGAAATATGCTAAATTTGTTGGACCTGGTCTAATGGTTAGTGTAGCCTATATGGATCCTGGAAATTATTCAACAGCTGTGGCAGCAGGATCAGCTTATCAATATAAATTATTATTTCTGATACTTCTATCAAATTGTTTAGCAATTTTCTTACAAATTTTAGCAGCTAAATTAGGTGCAGTTACAGGATTAGATTTAGCAGCAAATTGTCGAGCTAATTTATCATTTAAAACCAATATATTTATTTATATACTTGCAGAATTAGCTATTATTGCAACTGATTTGGCTGAAGTTGTGGGAACAGCTATTTCATTAAATATTTTATTTAAATTACCATTATTTGTTGGGGTAATAGTAACTGTGGTGGATGTTTTAATTGTTTTAATGGCATATAGACCAAAGGGTCCTTTAATATTTATAAGAATATTTGAAACTTTTGTTTCATTATTAGTTTTTGCTACTGTTATATGTTTTGGTATTGAATTATATCAAGTTAGTAATGATCCATCAATAGATTTTAAAATTGGTGATGTATTAAAAGGATTTTTACCTAATGAAAAAGTTATTGATTCATCAGATAGAAAAGGTGGAAATGGTTTATTTTTATCATTGGCAATCTTAGGTGCAACAGTAATGCCTCATTCATTATATCTTGGTTCCGGTTTAGTACAAGCAAGACTAAAAGATTTTGATATTAAAAATGGATATTATCATGTAAATCATGATAAATCTCAAGTAAATAATAATAATAATCATAATAATATTCCATCAACTCCACCATTCCATCCATTAGAATCTTCAAGTGATGCTGATAATTTAACCCCGTTAGCAACTCCTTATAACGATGCTAATGGTAATATTTCTGATCCATTTATTGAAGTTGATGACGTAACCAGCAGAATAAATAATAGATCAAATAGTATATCCCATTCATTATCATCATCATTTCAATTTGAAAAGGACAATGATGATTCAACATTAGAAGAAAAAGATGATGAGGAAGATGATTATGATTATGATGATGAAAATGATTTATATCGTCCTTCCATTCATGCAATCAATGAAACAATGAGTTATACCATTGTTGAATTGGTTATTTCTTTATTTACAGTGGCTTTATTTGTTAATGCCGCCATTTTAATTGTCGCAGGTGCCACTCTTAATAATAGTAATAATAATAGTCATAATGATAGATTTTTATTCCCAAGAGATGATGATGATGATGATAATTATAATACTGATGATGGACATCGTACCGATTATGATAGTGATGATGAAGGTTATCAAAATGCTGATTTGTTTACTATTTATAATTTATTATCAAAGCATTTATCGCCAACTGCAGGATTTGTTTTTGCATTAGCATTATTATGTTCTGGTCAAAGTGCTGGGGTTGTTTGTACATTAGCTGGACAAATGGTATCGGAAGGATTTTTATCCTGGAGTTTACCACCAGTTACAAGAAGATTGATTACAAGAGGATTAGCCATTGCACCATGTTTGTTGGTGGTAAGTTTCGCAGGAAGGGAAGGATTAGCTAAGATATTAAATGCTAGTCAAGTTGTATTGGCCATTTTATTACCAGTTGTTTCAGCACCATTAATCTTATTTACATGTTCAAAAGAAATTATGAGAGTTCCAGTATTTGTTAAAGATGGAGATGAAATATTATTTGATGAAGAATCTTTAAATGAAGATGAATTGGGAATTCCAACTAGTTCAAGTACAAACAAAAAGTTCAAGAGTAGTGAACCTGCAATAAGATTAAAAGATTTAAGAAATTCTCATCCTTGTGTTGGATGGGAAGAAGAAGATGATGATTTCAATCATAATCATAATGCTCAAGAGCAACAAAAATTATTAATGAGAAGTGTAAGTAATTCAGAAACAAATGATTCAACTTCACCGTCACCTCCACCACCTCAAGAGCAAGTTTCACAAGCTGATGAATTAAGAATTAAAGGGTATAAGGATTTTAGTAATGGCCCATTAACTTCATTCATTGCTATTTTAATATGGGCTTTCATTACGATTTTAAATTTATATTTATTGGGTAGTATGATGCTAGGATATGATGTACCATTTTAATTATATATATATATATATATATAAGTAATAAAACTACTGGTAACTTTATTAATTTATCAATATGTAGCAGCCAAGAAAATGGAAAGTAAGTATACTGCAGTTTAATAAATCTTTATACTATTAGCCTAAAATTTTTAGTATACTGAGAATTGCTTTATTGCTTTAGATAATCAGTTATTAACAGATATTTGAGCCGTAGAAAATATCAAGGTAGATTCAGACGTAAGTAGCTCTTGTGATAAGGAATATAATTAACCCTAGAAGCATTCACACAACAATGAATAGGATGTTCTATAATATTTATTTTGTTGTCTGGGTCTCGATCAAGAAGCTTGCGTATTATGCAAGACTCCTTGTTACATTGGAATTGATATAAAAGAGTTAATGTCCTTGTGCAATCTAAATCTAAATCGTATCCGAAACTACTTCCACCCACAATAATAAGTTCTTCCACCTCCATTGTTTCATAAGGAATGCGGAGATAATAATTTCGCAACGTTAACTTTGTAAATAGGGCGTGTTTAATGAATTCAGACCACACAAAAGTTTCGTTTGAGATCGTAGCATTCGAAGGTAAAAGTAAACAAGTTCATGAGCTCTCTTGTAATCTAGTTTATTTCTTGTTCTCAACTTTTCTCCTAAATGGAACTCTTCAAGACAGGAGCAAACTTGGTTTAACCAACGTACTTCAATAATTGGTAAATTTCTATATGGCTTGTGTGTGTCAAATAAATGATCAGTGTCAAATCAAATCTAAAAATCTTTAAATTGAATTGAGATAATCTTTAAAAAGAAAACAACATTTATATTTTTTGGATTTTTTTTAAAAAATTAATTTCACTTTAAAAATAATTATTTACTATATATAATGTATATATATATATACTAAACTAAAAAAAAAAAAAAAATTCATAAAGGGTTTCATGATTAAGCATCATAATTTGTAGCAGAAACATTACCACCTTTACCAGTCCAATTAATATGAATCCAATCATCCTTCTTTAACAATTCATTTTCTTCACCAGGTAAGACTTTAAAAGTATGAGCACCAAAGTAATCACGTTGAGCTTGTAATAAATTAGCAGGTAACTTAGCTGATCTATAACCATCATAAAATGATAAAGCAGTAGTAAAAGCAGGAACTGGAACCCCAAATTCAACAGCTTTAGAAATAGAAGCTCTCCAACCAGATTGAGCCTTAGTAATGGCCTTATGGAAAAATGGATTAAATAACAAATTTTCTAAATCAGGATTTTCTCTGTAAGCAGCAGTAATTTCTCCTAAAAAGACAGAACGAATAATACAACCACCACGCCACATTAAAGCAATGGCAGGATTATTTAATTTCCAACCATATTCTTTAGCAGCTTCATTAATTAACATAAATCCTTGAGCATAAGAAATAATCTTGGAAGCATATAAAGCTTGTTCTAAATCATCAACAAATTTAACTTTATCAGTAATTGGAGATTCTTCTGGTACAGTTGGACCTTCTAAAATAGTTGAAGCATAAACTCTTTCTGATTTTAAAGCAGAAAGACATCTTGAAAATACAGCTTCACCAATTAAAGTAACTGGCATACCTAAATCAAGAGCATTAATAGCAGTCCATTTACCAGTACCTTTTTGACCAGCAGAATCCAAAATTTTTTCTAATAATGGTTTACCATCAGTTGGATCATTATAATAAAGAATATCTCTAGTGATTTCAATCAAGAATGAATCCAATACACCTTTATTCCATTTAGCAAAGACATCACCAATTTCTTTATTAGAGAATTTACCAACTCTTTTTAATAAATCATAAGCTTCACAAATCAATTGCATATCACCATATTCAATACCATTATGAACCATTTTAACATAATGACCAGCACCGGCATCACCAACCCAATCACAACATGGTTCACCATCTGATTTGGCAGCAATGGATTGGAAAATATCTTTAATATGAGGCCAAGCATCAGGGTGACCACCTGGCATTAAAGAAGGACCATATCTAGCACCTTCTTCACCACCAGAAACACCAGAACCAACAAATAAAATTCCCTTTTCTTTTAAATCAGCAAATCTTCTATTTGAATCAGGGAAATGAGAATTACCACCATCAATAATAATATCACCCTTTTCTAAAAATGGTAATAATTGTTCAATAAAAGCATCAACGGGTTTACCAGCTTTAACCAACAAGATAATTCTTCTTGGTCTTTTTAAATTGGAAACTAATTCTTCAATTGATTTAGCACCAATAATTGATTTACCCTTGGCTTCATTAGCTAAAAATTCATCAACTTTTGAAACAGTTCTATTATAAGCAACAACAGTAAAACCATGATCAGCAGCATTAAGAATCAAATTTTGACCCATAACGGCTAAACCGATTAAACCAATATCACCACTAGGTATTATATTATTGTTAGTATTTATACTATTTATATTAATTATATTTGAATTTGTGGGGTTCATGGAGAGATGATTATTTATAAGTTGAAGTCGACTAGCTGAAGTTTGTAAATGTGAGCAAGACATTATGTGTAGTATAGTTGTATAAGATGAATATATATGATTGATCTAAGAATAATATATATATTATATTATATTATATTATATTATATTATATTATATTATATTATATTATTTTATATTATAATACATTATTATATATTATTATATATTATATTATATATTAATTTCATATGGAAAAAAGGTCCAACGGGGCGAATAAAAATTTTTGGGATCCCACGGACGGACTGAAAAATTTAATAAATAATCATTTTGAACGGAAAAAGAATTAAATACTTACGTTGGAGTTGAAGTAGACATTGTTGGAAAGGAAGTTAAAATTAATTTAATAAGATATCAATTGAATATACAAAAGTATAACCGTGGATTTTAAAATACTTTTAATATAATTAATTAGAATTAAAAAAAAAAAAACCAATATGAATTTTTAAACAAAAAGGAGAGAAATATTTTAATATATATATATATATATATAATAATATTTATATATATAATAATTTATAATATGAATTGGTTAAATTAAATTGGAATTGACTGTGCACCGAAGAAAAAAAAAAAAAACAATAAATTTTTTTGAACAACGGACACGCACACCACAAAAATATTACTAATATAAAAATATAAAAATAATTTATTACCAATTTATTCAATAATTCTTTACTAAAAATTCTAAAACATGTGCCCTCATTTATATATATATTATATTATGTATTATATAATATATATAATATATATAATATATATAATATATATATATTAACAATCTATTCATTAACTCAATTGAATTAATCAATTGATTTACCTATTTACTTTGTTAATTTTAATATTAATTAAAATTAATACCCTCTCGTGGGTTGACCTTTCTCTTTTTACTCAACTTTTTTTTATTTTCTTTTTCTTTTGTGTTTTGCGTAACAGGAGGTAAAGTTGGGGGAAAATCAGAGAATTTTTAATATAAATTATATAATTAAATTATATTTATAATTTATTTATCTGGGCGGTGAATAATATATAAAATTTATTTATTTATTTATTTATTTACTTATTTATCAAATTTGTATTATGTATTTTTATGTAATTCAAAATATCATTTAATTAATGAAATTAGCGGATCCATAAATACCGATCAACTTAAACGATTAATGCAATTTTACTTAGGGTACCCTATCATTATTATTATTATTAGTAGTATTAGTATTAGTATCATTATTATTCTATCATCTTAATTTATATATATATGTAACTTATAATATATATACAATAGATATATATATTGATATATAGTATCCCAATGATATATACTTGGTTGCAAAACAATAAATTTTAGCTTACAAACTATGTCCGAATTTTCCATAAAATTTTGTCACCAAAAAAAACTTATTATTCACCAGAAATAAAAATATTTCTTTGTACTTCTTTAAGCAACAATAAAATTCTTGGTAGTTAACATTAATTATGATCTAAAAATAAATAATAATAATAAACCAGATTAAAAACTAATTATATATTATCTACACTTTTATACAATTCTTATCAACGTTTTCAAATCGGTATCCTGATTTCCAGAACTTATTTAATAATAATAATAATAATAATATTCATCATCATCATCATCTTATTCTTATTCTTATTCTTATTCTTATTCTTATTCTTATTCTTATTCTTATTCTTATTCTTATTCTTATTCAATATCTCTAATATCTTTTATAAACAATTATTCGTATTTAATTTAAGCGATTGATTCCGAAATGGAAATCTGTATTATATATATGATATCCTGCCACGCCCACCAAACAAACAAAAAATTAACTAATAATTAATTTTTCTACCATTGATTTAATAACCACCCTTGATTCAATATTCATTGTAATTAGTGTCAGCCCATGATATCATGCTTCTGTTTAGTTTAGTTTAGTTTAGTTTGAAAAATTCATTAGATGTCAATGAATATCCATGTTCAGTAAAGCCCATTAATGGCAGAAGGTTAGCTGTAGATAATATATTCTTTAGCATATTCATCCATACCATTCATTTCAATGTGACCATAATAGCCATTTATATATGATTCATTCAATTAGATCATAATGGTTGTTTTTAATTTCTACTTTTTTCTTAACAACATTATGAATCAAAAATCCCAAGAAAAATATATAAACAACAAATACTTTAACTTACTTTTCAATTCTTTTTAACACCAACCATTCCAATAATTAATCCACCATGTTTATAAATTACTCATTGGATATTCAAAGCTACTTATAATATATAAATAGAAGTATACTTTCATGCTTACCCTTTTACTCATTGAGTTTAAAAAAAAATTATAGTCAATGCTTTTATGTATCTAATCACTTCAATGATAAAGATGCTACCATCTTTGAAAAAAGAAGTTCAATCTAATTACATCTACAAGTATTTAATATCATAAATATTATCGTTGCTATATAATTCATTTATATCATCTTTTATGGATAATTTGATTGATTCACATGTATAAATTAAATATTCGTTTGATTCGCAGAATCCAGCTTTCTATTAAAATCAACTAATAACCATTATAATATTT
The DNA here is from genome assembly GCA_030563665.1 of Scheffersomyces broadrunensis. NCBI lineage: Eukaryota > Fungi > Ascomycota > Pichiomycetes > Serinales > Debaryomycetaceae > Scheffersomyces > Scheffersomyces broadrunensis. Next base: position 394,894 of record JAJMJS010000001.1, on the reverse strand, counting down.
GCAATCATATATCCATATCTTAATATATCTTAATATATCTATATATATATATATATATATTTATATATAATAGCCTATTATTTTCTTGGATTATGGTTGTACCTTTTTTTTCTTGGTTATTAGCCATAGTTAGAAGCCACAAGTCAAAAATTAATTAGTATCGATTACCTCTAACCAATGTAAAGTATTCAAAGTATGTATAATACCACTGGTGATGGTTATAAAGATTGTAATATATAACCCATGATTCATTTATCAAATAACATACCTAATATAATATAATATAATATATATATGTATGTATGTACACGCAAACGTGAAGCCCCCGGAATTTTTGTTTATCGTTATCCGGAATTTATTGGTAAGCATCCGAAGTCACGTGCAATGGTTTAATCAATGAAAAAAAAAATTAAAAAAATTTTGCTACCAATTTTGCATTTCTATAAAATGAAATTGATTTCATTTAAATTGAAAAATAAAAAACTTTTAAAAAAAGGTTTAAATATTTCTTTATTTTATCAATAATAATATCCGTATCCAACTATGCCTATTCTTCCTCCACATGGTGGAGTTTTAAACGATTTGATTCTTCGTGATTCCAATATTAGATCTCAACTTTTACAAGAATCAGAATCATTACAATCATTAATATTAACTGATAGACAATTATGTGATTTAGAATTAATTTTAAACGGAGGATTTTCACCATTGACTGGATTTTTAAATGAGCAAGATTATTTATCTGTTGTGAATGATTTAAGATTATCCAGTGTTATTGATCCTAATACTAAACAAGGATTATTATGGTCAATACCAATTACATTAGATGTTAATGAAAATATATCTCAAACTTTAAATTTAAATCAAAGAATTGTTTTAAAGGATCCAAGAGATGAAACTTCATTAGCTATTTTAACGATTGAATCAATTTATAAACCAAATAAATCAATTGAAGCAGAAAAAGTATTTCGTGGTGATCCAGAACATCCTGCTATAAAATATTTATTTGAAACTGCAGGAGATTATTATATTGGTGGATCAATTCAAGGTATAAATTTCCCCAAGCATTATGATTATATTGAAAGTAGAAAAACTCCTCTGGAATTAAGAAAAGAATTTTCTCATTTAAATTGGGAAAATAAAAATATTGTTGCTTTTCAAACTAGAAATCCAATGCATAGAGCTCATCGAGAATTAACTATTAGAGCTGCAAAAGATATTGGATCAAATGCTCATATTTTAATTCATCCCGTTGTTGGTTTAACCAAACCAGGTGATATTGATCATCATACTAGAGTTAAAGTTTATACTCAAATTTTAAAGAAATTTCCAGAAGGTTTAGCTACTTTATCATTATTACCATTAGCAATGAGAATGGGTGGTGATAGAGAAGCTTTATGGCATGCACTTATTAGAACCAATTATGGTGTTGATCATTTTATTGTGGGTAGAGATCATGCTGGTCCTGGTAAAAATTCTCAAGGAATTGATTTTTATGGTCCATATGATGCTCAAGATTTATTAAAACAATATGAAAATGAATTATCAATTAAAATAGTTCCATTTAGAATGGTTACTTATTTACCTGAAGAAGATAGATATGCACCAATTGATACTATAGATACAACTAAAGTTAAAACTGCTAATATTTCAGGTACAGAATTAAGAAATAAATTAAAAACTGGTGAATCAATTCCTGAATGGTTTTCATATCCTGAAGTGGTTAAAATTTTAAGAGAAACTAATCCTCCAAGAATTAAACAAGGATTTGTAATTATAATTGATAATTCTGAAAAAGTTGGAGATTATTTATCATTTGCTTTACAATCAACTTTAAATCAATTTTCTGGTGAACGTAGAATTACAAAATTAAATGATAATCATCATGATGAATTTTTAATTAATGAATTAGTTAAAGCCGGGTCAGGAGTTATTATAACTACTTCAAATTCAATTAAATCTATACTTAATGAAGTTGGTAAAGGTAATTCGATTCTTATTAAAGGTATTGATGAATCACAAGTTATCAACGGTTCATCAAATGATGAAAATGTATTTACCATTAAAAATTCAAATGATTTAACAATTGTTATTAAGGAAGTTACAAATTATTTAAAAGAACAAGGATTTTATTAGAGAAGAAATTTTTTTTTTACTTTTTTTTTATTTATTTATTGTTTAATTTTTAATTATTTATTTTATTTATTTTATTTCATATGGAAATCGTACATACTAAAATTACATGGTTTATTTTTTTGTTTTAAAATACCAGGTTTTTCTCTTTTTGGTTTAGTTAAAATAGAATACAAAAAAAATTAATATATATGAATAAAAAAAAACAATCATAAACTCGTTAAAAAGGAACATCTTGTAATGAATAATATAATGAATAATGGATAATAATAATAATAATAATAATAATAATAATAGTACATTGGGAGGTTCGTTGTCAATATCTTTCTTTTTTTTTTTGTACTATTTTTTTGATGATTTCTTGGTTGAAGGAGGACGATCCTTTATTGATAAATAACTAGCTCTATTCTTTAATGCTTCTGCAAATCCCATTGCAATTGGCCAAACTGGTGCATCCGCCAAAATTCTAATCCCTAAATAAAGAACTTTACAAGATAAATTAAATTCTTTAATTTCTTCAGTTAATTCTTTATTTAATTTTAATAATTTTGTTTGATTTTCTTTGGGAGTTGTATAACAATTTTCATCAATTATTAATAAATCATTAGAAATTTTTTGCTTTTGTTCTACCAATTGATTAATCTTAGTAACATGTTTATTATCTTTAATGGAACTAAAAATTCCATCGGCTTGTTTGGTTAACATTTCTGAATATGATGATTTTAAAACTGGTGATAAAACATTTTCCACAATTAACATTTTTGATTCACAATTTATCCAATTAATTAAATCATTATCAGTTAAAATTAATTTTTTATCCGATTTTGATTCTAAATAATTTAAATAATTTGATACAATTAAAATAGCCACAAATAAACAAGCAACAAAAAATACAGGAGTTCTTAATGATGTTTGTTTAATATCATAATTTATAGTTTCAATATTTTGAACCCAAATTTGAATTATATTAAAACAATAGGGTAAACTATTTTTAATATTTTCATGAATATCTTCTTGTAATTTTAATAAATTTAATTGATTATTCATAGTCATAAAATCTTTATTTAAAACTGCATTCATAATTGGATTTAAATTAATTTCTAATTTTATTTTAATTAATGAATATAATGGTAAAATTAATTTTAATTCATTTCTAATATTTAATTGATTTCTATTATATGAATTAATATTTAATATACCATCATTTTGTAAATATTTTGTTTCCCAATTATTTAATAATTTAGTTAATTTTAATTTATGATTTAATTTCCAATCAACATAAGTAAATGATTTATTTAAATTAAGAATTTCAAATTGAACTTGTTCATGAATATAAATTAATAAAGTTAATGAATTTAAATATGATAATTTTGTTCCTTTATTATTAATTGAATTATCTTGTAATAATTTAATTAAATTTTCTAAAGTTTCTCCATTACTAAATTCCACCAACAGTTTTTTGGAAATTTGTGAATTATCATTCTTTAATTCTTTAATCCAAGCTTGAGAAGTTTCACATTTCCATAATTCTTCCCTAAAACAATGATTACCATTCTTTAAAAATTTAAAATTTAAATAAATTGGTAATCCAATTAAACTGGATCTAAAAGTTTGTAATAAATAAAATACATGAATTGTTCGAATTCTAGATTGTGCCATTATAAAATAATCAAAATTATTTTGAATTAATTGTTGAGATTTTATATCAAGATTTTGATTTTGATTTAAACTAATTGATTCTAATATTGATGGAGGTGGAATTAAAAATTGCTCTAATGGTTCATTAAAATTAGTTGACTTAATTAATCCAATCATTGATTTAATTTGTCGGGAAGTTATATCAATCATATTAGGTTCATTTAAAAACATTGATATAAATATATGTAATACTAAACATTGATGAGCCATTAATGGTACTTTTTTAAATTGTAAATTATCCAAGGTAATTTCCTTTTCAAAAAAACTTTGTATATGAAATTTAGATAAATTAAATAATAATAATGTATTATTATCATGAAATGAATATAATGCTCCAATTGATGCCATTGAAAGTAATAATGGAATATTTTCAAAATTATCAACAAGCGGATTCTTTAATGATGGTAAATGAATAAATGGAAAATATTTATTAAATTCTAATTCATATAATCTCATATATTCATTTAATTCTTCTAATGATGGAAATATTTGAGTTTTTGATATATTACTAATCAGTATAATTCTTGATCTTAAATTTTCCGTTATAAATGAATATGTATTATTGGAATTATTGGAATTTAAATTATTGGAAAATGATAAATCAAATCTTGTGAATTCATTGCTATGATTATTACTTATTGGAGTTGGTAATGATTGTTGTTGTTGTTGCTTTTGTTTCTTTTCTTCAATAATGGTTTGACTTGGTAAACTAAAAATTTGACTTGGTTTTAATTGATTAACCATTTCAGTTTGTCTTGATCTAAATAATGATGATAATTCAGGTGATGCTCCAAGTAATTGAAATTCCATTGATGCAGCAGCAGTTGGCATATCAGTATGATTATTATTGTTATTATTATTATTAGTAGTAGTAGTAATAGTATTAGCACCTGATAATTTTGGTGATGACAACAAACTTGGTGGTGCAGGATCAAATAATCCTCCTAAATTACCATTACTTGTACTAGTAATAAGATGAGAATTACCATTATTATTGAAAAGCATTTGCATATTTCCATCATATGGAGTACTAATAATATCCTTTAACCAATCAGCATCATTATTACTTATAGTTATCGGCATACCATTATTAGTAAAACTTGTAGCGGGAGTATTAATTGATTCTGAGCTTGATTTATCTGTACTATTTGATTCTTCGCGTTTAGCTTTCTTCAATTGAGGGGGATGAATTGGAGTTGAAGAAATTGAATTCTTCTTCTTTTTTAACTTTTTATCATCAAGAGATTTCCCACTAAGATTAAATAAAGTTTGTGATGATTGTTTTCCATTACCATTTTCTGATGCCATTAAATTGGCAAGCATATTTATATCATTTGGAGGATTCATTCCTAATTCAAAAGGAGTTGTACCTTTTATATGATGAGGATGATTTGGATTTGAAAATTGATGAGACGCTATAACATTAGGTAAATTCGTATTACTCTTATTATTATTATTATTATTATTATTATTATTAACATTTTCCAAAAAGAATTGTTGTAAATTTCTAATTGATTTTTGTTTATTGGTTAAACCTCCCTCTCCCGGATTATTTGATGATGATAAATTAAGATCTAAATTTTCAATATTATTCCAATCTAACATACTATAACTACTTAAATCTAATCCACTAAGCATTAAATTCTTGGACGTTAAATCATCAGTTGATGTCAATTGTGGAGTTGCAAATTCTACTTGTAATGGAATAGAATCTCCAAAATTATTTTGTTGTTGAATATTTAATGCATCTTTTAAATTTGTATATGAAATATTTGATGCGGCAGAAAATGAAACATGACGATATTGATTGGAAGTAAGATTTGATATTTGTGGATTCTGACGTAATGGTTGAATAGTATCATGAGTAGCCGCTGGAGTTGATCTTGAACTTGCTAAATGGGTAGAAGAAAATTGTTGATGAGTTTCAGTTTGAGTTTGTTGCTGTTGTTGTTGTTGTTGTTGTAAATGAAGTGGTATAGCCTTTGGAGGTGCGCTACTTATAGATAATTTATGAGGTGATTCATTTGATTGAGGGGATGGTTGTTGTTGGGAATAAGGTTTTGAACTTGGTAATGTTATTGACTGAGCAGGAGAATTATTATGAGACGAAGGAACGGGTGAAGAAATCATCATATTGGAATTATTGGGAGGCAGCAACAGGGATAAATGAGTATTTGGAGTACCATGATTACTATTATGAATATTATTATTGTTGTTGTTTATTGATGCATTATTATTATTATTATTAAATAAAGTAGTACGAAACTGAGGTTTTGTAGTTAATGAATATTCACCTGATTTTGGAGGAGAATATAATTGTTCTTTATCATCTGATACTGCAAATTGACCTAAACCCAAACTTAATAAAGCAGAATTTGAGGGTAATGGAGCATTTGCTGAAGTATTATTGGGTAATACAATAATATGTTCATTATTATTGGAATTATCTAAATCTTTTGATGAACCTCTTCTCATTATATTTGGTAAACTTGTATGTAATTTTTGTTGATGTCTAAGAACTAAATCTCGTCTTGCAAAGCATCTACCACAAGCAGCACATTGAAATGGTTTTTCATTGGTATGAGACCGTTCATGACGTTTTAAATGTTCAAGGCGAGCAAAGCCTCGAGTACATATAGAACATACATGAGGTCTTGGTTTATCCGTTTTAATTTGTTGGGATTTTTTGGGTATAGGTTGAGTTGGAGGTAAGGGAATATCACTCATGGTTAGTGAACTTGTTGAATTCGGGGTTGACCCTGATGATAAAGGAGATTCCACCTTCATTGTTGATTTATAATGTTATTAATATTAATATTAATATTATTGTTGTTAAAACACTCACACTCACACTCACACTCAATCACTAATGGAATTATAAATATAAATATAAAAAGAAAATTTTGTTATGTAAAGAACGATTGAGAGAGGAAGAAATTGGATTGGATTGGATTGGATTTTAATCACAATACATATATAAATAGATTATATGTATATGATTCCTTTCTCTAAGGGTAATGAATGATATTTAATCAAGGAATAAGAAATATAAAACCTCCTGTTTAGTTGAATTGCCTTTAAATTTTGGATTTATTATTAAAGAAAAACAATCTGGGGGAGAATGGAAAATTTTTTAGTGTGACTGGAAAATGTCGTCACCAAAAAAAAAACTTTTATTTTTTTTATTTTTTTTTTTTTTACTCCAGGAAATTTTAAAATTTTAAATTTTGTGTGTATGTTTAATAATTTATTATTAATTATTTATCAAAATGTGGTATGGTTTGTTGAATATTTTTAATTAAAAATTGAGTTTGAGTAAATGTATAAAGTATAGATTTTCTTAACATTTAATATTTATATTATATTACATATAGATATATTTCGGACTTTGAAATGAAATTAATAATGAAAATCTTTTGATTAAAAAAGAAAGTCCGTCGTGTATTTTGGTTAGATTCTGGGGGAAATTAGAAATGTCGTATTTCAAAATTTTATGTAAAAAAATAATTATTAAAAATAAAATAAATAATAAAAAAAAAAAAAAAAAAAAAAAAAAAAAAAAAAAAAAAAAAAAAAAAAAAAAAAAAAAAAAAAAAAAAAAAAAAAAA